>PVIH01030659.1:0-11892 GCA_004025045.1 Sigmodon hispidus | reverse complement strand
AGGGATGGAAAAAAAATTCAGAGGGAAAGATGAACACAAAGAAAATATATGTGTAGCAATCTTATTTGTATTTCCACCCTTGATAAGCCATGCTTATGATTCTTATCCTCTGTATAGTTATTGTTAACTCTTCCACATTTTAAATTCTTTTTACTGTGTTTTTTTTTGATAAATACAAAATAAAGAAGAAAAAAAATAAAGGAGTTAGTTTGTAGTGAAAACATGTTGACAAAAAAAGGTAATTTAAGAGTGAAAATGCATACCAATGAATTCACATAAATAGTCTATTTTGCATAAGTCCATTGGGTGATATCTGGAGGAATACCACATTTTAATGAAAAATAAGTCAACAAGCCTTTTTTGTTTATCTTTGAATCTCAGAAAATTGGTGAGCTATAAAAATAATAAGGATGTATTCATTAATGTGTTTAATTTAGATATAGTCATTATATAAAGATTACATTTTGATGTATTTACTTTTAACTATTTAACTCTTAAAATCATGTGTATACATGTGTTTATACATAAGCCTGTGGACATGAATGTAGTACAGAAAGGGGCTAGAGAGGGTGTTAGGTCCCATAAAGCTGAAGTTATAGGCAATTGTGAGTGTCTTGACAGGGGTGCTGAGAAATGATGTCATGTCCCCTGTAAGAGCAGTAAATACTCTTAGCCCCTGAGCCATTATTCCAGACCATTTAGCATGCTTATTTTAAAACCTAAATGATTCTCTTTATTGTTACCAGTTATAACAAGTAGGCTGTGAGTTAGTGTTGGAATGCAACTGTATATTTTCATGTGCAATGAAATGAGCACAGAAATAAAATAAAGAAGTGCACAGTACTTGAAAGAGTGATTAATACTAACTTCTTCTCAAGTAAAGATTTGACTGGTATTTTGTAGGCCTATTTTCTTCTTTTGAATAAATCACTTTAATATATTCTTGAACAATTCGGCTTCTGTGAGGCTTTGAATAAGAATGGTCCTCTTATGTGCATATATTTGAATGGTTCTTCATCAAGGAGTGGCACTATTTGAGAAGAATTAGTAGGTATATACTTGCTGAAGTGGACTTGGAGGAAGGGTGCCAGTGAGGGTGGACTTTGAGATTTCAAAAGCCCATGCTAGCTCCAGTCTGTCTGTCTGTCTGTCTCTCTGAGATTTCAAAAGCCTATGCTAGCCCCAGTTTCTCTCTCTCTCTCTCTCTCTCTCTCTCTCTCTCTCTCTCTCTCTCTCTCTCTCTCTCTCTCTTTCTCTCTCTCTCAACCATGATGTAGCTCCTGGTTATTGCTCCAGAATGGACCATGTGTGCTGCCCACTCCTTGCGATAATGATAATGGACTAATCATCTGAAAATGTAAGAAAGTCTACAACTTAAATGTTTACTTTCATAAGAAAGTATGTCTTTGTCATGGTATCTCCTCACAGCAATAGAACAGTGACTAAGACTATTTTTACTAGAAAGAACTTAAGGATTCTTTCTCCTGAAGAATTTGACAGGTGCTGATCTATAAATAAGGTCAAGGCTTTTTTCTTTTTAATTTTACATAGAAAAAAAGAGAACTATTTCTTTTTTTATTTATTACGAATAAAGTCATATTTTTTATCTGTGTATATCCTTGTTCAAGCAGTGGTTAGGAGCACTGACAGCTCTTCTGGAGAACCGGGGTTCAATTCCCAGCACCCACATGGCAGCTCACAACTGTCTATAGTTCTAGTTCCAGGTGAACACCAAGGCAAATAAACAAGAAGGTTTTGGGCTGGAGAGATGGCTTAGCCATTAACCAAACAACCAAAAATAGAACTTTATTTTCTATAAAAAAATAAAGTAGAGTGACAAGAAAAAAGAAATATGTAACAATGCCATTGTATAGAATGAATAGTGTTGAGATCGAATTAACAGCAGAAGCCTATATTAAATATAATTTTTAATACTAAATTTCATTTGAAATAACTGGAAAGCCAGGATTGCCAAAACAATTTTGCTCAACAAAAGAACCTCAGGAAGCATCACCATCCCTGAGTTCAAGTTATACTATAGAGCTACAGTAATAAAAACAGCCTGGTACTGGCATAAAAACAGATTTGTGGATCAATGGAATAGAATTGAGGATCCAGACATTAACCCAAAAACCTATGAACACCTGATCTTTAACAAAGAGACCCAAAATATTCAATGGAAAAAAGATAGTATATTTAACAAATGGTGGTGGCATAGCTGGATGGAAGTGAGTAGAAAAATGCAAATAGATCCGAGCCTGTCACCCTGCACAAAACTCAAATCCAAGTGGATCAAAGACCTCAACTGAAACCCAGCTACACTGAATGTGTTAGAAATACCCTCCAACACATTGGCACAGGTGACCACTTCGTAAATATAACACCAGTGGCACAGACACTAAGAACAACAATCAATAAGTGGGACCTCCTGAAACTGAGAAGCTTCAGGCCAAGGACACAGTCAATAAGAGAAAGCGACAGCCTACAGAATGGACTTTTTTCTTTTAAACAATGTATAAAATGTTCTATATCCTGACCTGTACCAACTCTACCCTTTCTATTCCTTTCATCCTTCATAGAGTCATAATGTAGCCACATCAGAATCACAAGCATTGGACTTTTACAAATGCTAGACCTCTGCCTAAAATGCTTTTTATATTTTTGTCTGGATGCTAAGTTTCTGTCCATCTATCTAGTCCAAGCTTTCAATGTTAGACAGGGACCAATATACAACATACAAGAATTTAAACAGAAAGAAGTCATGGGCAGAGGTATAGGGAAAGATTTGAATTCAGATTCCACAGGATCCTTTCTCCTCTTCTGCTCTTCTTTCTTTCTTTGCAGAGCCTTACTGCCGCACAGCAGTAAAACAGAAAACATTTAAGAAAATGAGAGAGAATGCTCTAACTTGTTTTTAGGTAAAACCATTCAAGAAAATATTCTCATTCTTCTCTGTTGGATCAAGTGCTCACATATGACCTTTGGACCCTCCCTTTGGACCATTTGGACTTCTGGATCAATTCTGTGATTAAGAAGAAGAGACTTTTTCTTCAGTCAGTTTCTACTCTTCTACCAGGGAAATAATTTTTAATTATGACTACATGTATTAATCACATTTTCTGTCATCTAGGATCTTTTCCCTTAAATTTCAGGGAAATAAATTCAAGTTGTTTTCTCTTTTATGAGTAAGGTTTGCCAACATGTCCATGTTTTAATGGTATGAAAACAAATGCATTGCCTCTGTCTATGTCTTTCACCTGATGAAACATTCTGGTCCAAAAGTACATGTAAGGAGTCCCAGAACACCAATAGTCTGATATGTCACCTACAGAAAGTTTTCTCTCGTTGCTTCTAAATAAAATCATTACTTTTTGAAAAGAAAGAAAGGAAATAACCAATATAAGAACAAAGAAAACAAAACAAAACCATTCCATTCCAATTTAAAATATCTCCTGTGATTTTCAGTATAGAATTTGTACTCAACCCCTCAGTTACCTACAACAGAGTTGTGTTTTTCCATTTGCTGCTCTTGCAATTAGGTAGCCAGCCTTATTTTTGAAAAGGGCACTCTGCCAAACTGTGCTGAGCAAGCTGCTTGTTTCTAAACCTTGAGTCAAAAGTAGCCAGAAACTTTATTATGATGACATTTTAATTATGCCTGCACTCATAGATTTTTTTCTTTTGATCTTTGAATCACTTTATGATACTGAAGGTTAAGTTTGTGAACTTGAAAGATAATTATTTAACTAAAAAGTAATGCTGAATCTATGTTTATATTAAAAAATTATATAAACTCTCAGATTTTCAAAATTAAAATTTACATTTTAGCTATTTCCTGGATTTCATATAGACAATTACATCTAATTACTGTAAACACAACCCCCAGAGCCTTTCTCTTGTTTGTTTGTTTGTATAAATAAACTGAAGTGAAAGATGGAAAAATAGAGTCTCAAAGTCATACAAGAGAAATAACTGGTTGCTTCACACCTGAAGCTAAGACACTTATTCCTCCCCATGATACAGGCACAAGATTTTTTCCATACTGAGATTCTTTCTAAGATAATCATTTACCAGAAAAATGTCTCAGGATGAATTGCAAAAAAGCTAGTTTGATATAGTGTAGAACTGTAAAGGTTTCTTTTTTTTTTCCATTGGCAAAATGCTAAATTTTATTTATGGGGGCTCAAATTGGAATTTTATATAATATTCCTCACATAAAATATCATTGTTCTTCTTTTTTATTGTCAATTGTTAAAATTTATCAAAAACTTTTTTCTTCTTTTTTTCCAGAAAAAAAAATGTTTATTTCATAATAAGTAGTCAAATACCAGTTGACTAGGTAATAAATTTGAGTAACAAAAAATGACAATAAAAAAGTAGATTAGCAAATGCAATGTTTTTTTCTGGAGGCTATTAGAGGTCTTTTGTGTATTTTTTAATTTAATTTTTTTTCTCATATTCTCCTCTGCTCCCTCTACCTCCCTTCTCCCTGCCTCCTGTCCTTCCTCAGCCTTCCCAAGCCACCTCATTCTCCCATCCATTCCTCAGGGAGGCAAGAAATCCAAAGGTCAGTAAGTTCAGTATGGCATGTCCAGTTGAGGAGGTCTGAGGTCCTTCCCCCAGTATCAAAGCTGAGTAAGGTGTTCATCTGTAGGGAATGGGCTCTTGGAAGCTGCTGCATGCAACAGGAATATACTCTGACTGCAAAAGACTCCACAAACTGCCCATGCCATTTGACTGTCACCTACATATGTTAAACTCTCCCTGAATCTCACTAATCAGAGGCTTTATTATGAACAATTAATCTCCATAGGAGTCTACTGAGTGACCATTAGGGCCAGCTCTGTGCTGCATGCTCAGGACAGAGGACTGAGAAATGAGGCCACTCTACACACACAGTTACTATGGGGATGTGATGTGTGCTCAGCTCTCCTGGCTTGACAATATCTCTGATGCAACAGAAATAGATCCAGATCACACAACTGAGTATGTGTGCAGACATGTCATTAATGTAAAAGTTTAAGATGGGGCTTTAAGACACCATGACAAAAGCTATAAATACAAAGTTAGGTACAGGATCATGCAAGGCATTGTGCAAGAGGAAGTCTCTGCAGTTTTATCTCCTTTAGGTTCATAGCAGTCTTGATAATAGAAGAAGGAGGTACCTCATGGAGATATTTAGTCTGTTGCTCTGTCAAAGACAACAACTGAAAAATCTCAAGAAGAGAAAGAAATGGAATGAATCCTTATTAGAAAGGGTCAGTGATAATATAAACTAGTACCCCCTGCCACAATAATTATTCTCTGATTTCCAACTGGTTAATTTTGAACAATTATAATTATTTTTCAAGGTCTTGCTATTTTGACAGAATATCTATGCACCTGTAATGATTTGTATGTTAATTCCTTATCTTTAGTGCAGAAGTATTCAGAGGTGTAGTCTTAGGAAATGCATACATCTTGGTGGCGGCATCTCAAGTGGACGAGGCTCCTTATAAGAGAAGCATGGGGGATTGGGTTTGCTTATTCTACCACAGGAGAAGGTCACATAAAAGGTGTGGCCTATGAGGAGAAAAACATCTTTGCACATTGAATCTGCTGTATCTCAGACCTCTGTCTGCAGAACTGTGAGGAATTAACATCTCCCGTTCATGTATAAATTAACTAGTCTAGATACTTTGTGAGCAAACTAAAGGTCAGTCTATTACAGAACATGGTTTTAAATAGTGGAAACCTTAAAAAGATTGGTCTTGCAAATGCAAACTTAAAGTAAGTATGGGGGGATAATGAGAATTTTGTCTTCTGTCTACCAAAGCATTGCTGAAAAATTATGATGATGAATGGCTTCCAACAAGGAGAAGCACATAATAAAAGAGAAGCATAAACAAAGCACCTTTGATGGAAGTTAAATGTAAAACTGACAAAACACAGAATGTTATAATGTTTCCCTTGAGTCATTACTTGACTTATTTGGTAAACAACTATTCATTGAATGTTTCTTTTATAGCAGGTGTGATTCTAAGCATGAAAGAAACAAGACTAAAGAAAACAAAATGAAATCTTTTATTTTCTGGAGCTTCTGTAACTGAAACAACACTCATATAGTTCAAATAGGACCTGCTTAGAAGGGGGAAAAAAAAAACAAGATTTATCTGGAAATGTGGATGCTGGCACATCATAGTGCAGGGTGATTCATAAGTATCAGATGGGATTCTAAAGAAGAAGGAAAGGTTCCAGCTGATGCCCTGTGCACAATGCTTTAAGAAATCCATGACAAGGACCACTAACCACAGGATGTTGTTGCATATGATTTGTGGTTTAATGATTGTGTATATAAAATAACAAACTTACAGTGTTGAATGTAACATTAATAAATATATGTTTATAATTAAATTTGATTTATAGTTTCTAAATGATTGATGTGTTCAGGTAAATTCTCTTATTTTGTCTAAGCTATTTGCAGATATCCAGGAAAATAATCATTAAAACCCTGTGGCCTATCTCAAACTTTGCTTTATTAGGTGCATCCTATTTTAACAGCCAAGCCTGTTTTAGGCATTGAGAACACTTTTGCAATACAGATATCTACCGGATTCAGAAAATTTGTATTGAGACATGTGTGGATGCCTATTTCGAACTTTTCCTTCCATATTCCTCTGGGGGTTTGATCTCTAAATTACTTCATATCTAAGTAGTTTGTGATCTTTATCCCAGTCAGTTATTTCTATAGTTTCTCAAGTCCCTTGAAGTCAGCTCTAGTGTTTTATCACTCGCTTGTTAACTCTTCATTTTCCAGTGCCACAGGTAGTTTCCAGTGGTCCTTATATTTTTTCCACAGACAATACTCAAAGTAGGAATTCTTGTGTGCCAAAGACTATATTAAATGTTGGGGCAATAAGGTTAGCTTGTATCTCTACTCATCATTTTAGAATCATCACTCAATGGGACATCTTGGCAACCAAACTTCCTAGCAGTTTCCAGCTACCTACTGTATTCTTAGTACCTCTGTTCTGTTGGTTTCCTACATGAGATCAGACACACACACATACTAGCAGATGCCACATAAGAGTTTATTCAAGGGAGTTACTGAGCATATCCAGAGAAAAGAAGAGAGGAGAAAGAAAAAGAGAGAAAGAGAAGGAGAGAGAAGAGAGACTGCCACAAGACTCCCCCCTTAAGAAAACAGGTGGGCATGGTTTCATGTAGCCACACCTAGGGGTGTTCCCTCCATAAGTGGCGCTGTTCTGCAGGAACCATGTTGTCCTTACCACATGGTTGCTACATACCAGAAATTCTTATTTCACTCAATACCTTGTTGAGTTCACCACATGGTGTACTAGGAATCCTTACATGCCCTTCAGCACACCCACCTGCTTTCTTCTCTGTCATAGGTTACTCCTATTTATCTGTTTAATTTCTTTGTACTGAGAAATACTCTTGGAAAATTATCTTTTGTTGTCATATATATAAGTGAAAATAAAGTCATTGTACCTTATTTTTTATTTTCTCTCAGTTTTGAAACTGGAAGCTCATTTGCTTCTAATACCTGTGGTAACTCTAAAAATTTTATCTCTTTCAGAGGAAATGAATTTGGAACTTAGGTGAAATATTTTGCTGGAAGCCATGCAGTGAATTCTAAATTTGCCTATTCCTAAATTCTTTGCCCCATGTAAACTTTATAGTACTATTCAGAAAAGCTATGACCAGGCAGGCCAGGTAGTATCTTATTAGGTAGGGTTCAAGGATAGACTATGTTATTATTATGCTATTGAGATATTTTAAGCAATCCACATCATGAAAATTGAATTATTTTAGAAAAAGCATTGTTAAAACAATATAATAAGTTTTTAAAATTTAAAAGCAAGTTTTTCATGCATGAGATGATAGATGTATAAAATTAAAATTCCTTGAGGAGAAAGAATGCAATAGACAGAATAGAATAAAAACCATAAGTTCATAAATGCTGGGAAATGAATGCATATCAACCCTTTCTAAATATTCACACACATTTTTATAAATAAAAATTGGGATAAAACATAAAATATTATTTTTGTTCAACTTAAGGACTACTATATGACAATTAATAATTACTTATAAAACTGGCACCCTCATTGCTACAAACAGAGCCTTTAATGACTTGTTTTAATATTGAAAGTCATATTTATTGAGGTCTGACATTAACTCTAGCTAAAGTCTTCCAAGCAGTATTTCTGGTGATTTACTGATGCAATTAAAACAATTTTCCATACTTTCACATGTCTTAATCAGTTATGAAGTTAAAAATCTTAGTATACTGGATATTGCAGTACAGGAAGATTTGCTTTGATGGCTAGTGAGTGAAGAGGATTTTAATGATCTTATGTAACAAGTGATGATACTGGCAGATTTAATCCATGTGTGAAGCTATGCAAAATTATACAAGGAGGCATTCTGTCCAGTTGTCAGGAGTCTGTTTTTTCTCCTGACTAAAGAGATGTATCAGCAAGAATATGAGGTATGGGAGACTAATAATGCAGGGTCACCCTAAAGTGTTGTCACCACACAGACAGTAAAAGACATGACAAACTTCATGAATAGTGCAAAGGCAATATATTTCATACTCCTCTATACTATTTGGCAATGCCTCATTACTATAGAAATAAAAGGAAGCTATTACTGTGGCCTAAGAACAGACATAACATTCCAAGGTACTTAAATCTGAGTTAATATTGTTAGGCCATTTAATCACCTGTGTTATCAACCCCCAGAAAGGCTGATCCTTCCAAAAAGAATTGGGAGGAATATTTTTCTCTTAATGAGATGGTGTAAATCTAATTCCCAGAATCTTGGCCCTTATAGCTGCTTTTGGAGTATCAGCCATAAAGTTGTTAAACTTGGCCACTGCTTTTAAATATTTAGACATGGTATAACTTTTTCTTTTTTTCCTTCTCTCTTTCCTAAGCATTTCTACCTTCTCTGATATGCTGGCTTTCCTTACACTTTTCTCAACACTCACACCTCCTCTCAGCTAAATGTTAGTCTTATTGGTCTTTTTTCCTGGACAGCTGGTGAGATTTATAATTTGACTGTCCTGGGAATTAATTCTTAAACTCGAATAAAATCATGCTCAAGTTTTTTCCTGAGTCTATTCTTCATTTTTTTTATTAAGAAGACCAAGAATCCTTAGAAAGGTCCATAAATTTTTCTGTAACATGTGGCTTAAAATAGGGCTCCTCAAAGTTTTGATAACACTACTAAAGTGAACTGAATATAGCAGCATGGTATTGTAAGGTAGAGTAGTAAATGGGGCAGAGCACATCACACATGTTCAACATTAGCACATGATTATATGTACTATATGTTATATGTACTATATACATTCATATACCTATATGATGTGGAATATATTTTGGTTTGCTGTAAATACCTTTGGTTAATAAAGAGATTGTTTTGGCTATGGCAAGGCAACTTAGAGGCAGGGAGGAAATCCAAGGGGAAGGAGGGTAGAGTCAGAATGAGAGGCCTCAAGCTATTGCCCAAGGAAGTGAGATGTAAAGAAATACAGGTAAGCCATGAACCACATGGCAATATATAAAAGCATAAAAAATAATAGGTTGAGTTAAGTTGAAAGAGTTAGCAAGTAATGAGCCTGAGCCATAAGCTAAACAGTTTGTAATTAACACAAGCCTCTGAGTAATTATTTTATAAGCAGCTGTAGGACTGGGAATAGGAGAGTTTTGATTGGACTGAGGACATAGACAGCTCAGAATCTTCAGGTTACACACACACACACACACACACACACACACACACACACACACACACTCTCATGGCTATAATTGCATGTTTTATATAGCTGTCTACCTTTTTTGTGGTTTTGCTTTCCCTGATTTTAGTGCCCATGGTCAATAACAGTCTAAAAGTATTACATAGAAATTTCAGGAATAAATAATTGAAATTTTAAACTTCATTTTGAGGGACTTGATAAGATATTAAGCCATCTACTCATTCTTACCCACAGATTTAAATCATCCTTTTATTCACAGTATACATTCTATATGGTACCTGCCCACATGTCTGCTAATTACATAACAGCTTCATGTTTTAGATCTACTGGTATAGAGCTTGTGTTCAAGGCATCTTTATTTTATTAATGGCCCCAAAGAGGGGAAATGATGGTTTTAGAATTTACATATTCTAAACAGGCATAATGTGCTTTTATCAACTACCATAAAATCATAGCATTCACTATGGCCAGTAAACTGTAATAAGGTATCAAATGAGAAACAGCTTCATACCCTATTGTTAAACTTGCTTTATTTTATTGTTAACTTTTCAGTATGTCTAATTGATAAGTTAAGCTCTGCAGAGTATATTAATATCTGCTGTTAGATACCTTAGATAATCTTAGAGCAGGGCACTGGTGTAATTCTTAAGGTACAGAAGTTACTATTTAGATCTACTCTAAAAGATGTCTTCCTTCTTTCAGTTTAGTTTTGTTGTTTGTCATATTGTTTTGTTGCTGTAATTGTTGCTATATGTCTTAAAGAGACCATTTTATTTCTTTATGAACATTATTGCTTAAACTTTAAAAATATTTCTTGCCAAAGTAATATTAAAAACAAACATGAGAAGTGAAATTACTTTAACGTCAAAAAGCTCAACATGCTATAGATACAAAGATCTAGAATATTACAAAATTTAGAATAAAAAATTTTTGGAGATCATTTTACACCTGTAATGATGACAAAGTGCTAGAAGTATGTAAGCTTTCTTCTGATGCTGTGCACCTATGTGTAGCTTAAAACAAATAAGACCGACCTTTAACATGACATGTGAGAGAAGAAATACAACTTAACCACTGTGTGGTCACAAGCAATAACACAGAGCCAGCAGTTTACACCCACACACTCACCACTGCAGGAAACAAACAAGGCTGAACTTTTACTTACTCTGTCTTTGGTCATACTGGGGACAAATTTTATTAACAGATTTGCCTTCAGCATGATGTTTGGTTGGGAGTACTGAAGGAATACTTGTCTCTATAAATGGTTTTAGCATGTCAACATTCTAATTAACATCCACATGTAAGGGGACTGTTGTTGTTGGCTGACATGCCTCTATAATCAAAAAAAAAAAAAAACACTCAGTTGAAGAGCTCTGTTGATGTAGTGTATAGCAGCCTGTGACATTTATTTTGAAAGGGGATATTAGAGCTGGATCCAGATTACAAATGTTTAACCTGGCAAGTAACACTATGACCCCTAAAGCAAATATTGTGTTACTAATATAGCAATGTCCACATGGGGTTGGCATTCTGAAGTGTTCTGTCTGTAAACATTTTCAAATTATATTTGAGATCCTTAATTAACCCCATTAGGTATACTGATTGATGTCAGCATTCAAATAACATT
Source organism: Sigmodon hispidus (assembly GCA_004025045.1). Classification (NCBI taxonomy): domain Eukaryota; kingdom Metazoa; phylum Chordata; class Mammalia; order Rodentia; family Cricetidae; genus Sigmodon; species Sigmodon hispidus. The sequence goes on along the minus strand of PVIH01030659.1, from coordinate 499 downwards.
GAAGTACAACTGAATGAAAACATAAATACCATTATATTTGTTTATTTTTTGTTATTTTGTGTATTATGTGGCTCTTAGCCAGTCTAATTACACTTTGAACTTATTTTTCTCTCAAAGGGTCAAATTTTTAACAAGAAGAAAAAATATGAAATAAAGAGTGATCAGTTTCTCTCACTGGATACCTTGCTTAGATTTGGAAGTTATCTTAAATCCCATGTGTGTGACCTCAATTTACAGATAAGAAATGGAGATGTCAAGAAGGCAAGTTACTGAGGTTAAAAAGGAGATGCGCAACTGTATTCTTATGTTTATTTTTTTTTCCTTCTTTATTTTGTATTTATCAAAACAAACACAGTAAAAAGAATTTAAAATGTGGAAGAGTTAACAATAACTATACAGAGGATAAGAATGATAAGCATGGCTTATCAAGGGTAGAAATACAAATAAGATTGCTACACCTATATTTTCTTTGTGTTCATCTTTCCCTCTGAATTTTTTT
>PVIH01030658.1:0-11893 GCA_004025045.1 Sigmodon hispidus | reverse complement strand
ATTCTGCAGCCAGCGCTGGGTCCCGGAAGTGGAACCAGCAACAATGGGAGCTGAACTCTCCCTCCCAGGCTGGGATAAAGGCACTGAGGCCTCTAGCCCCCTCCTGACCTCTGGGCGGGGTCCGAATCCGCCCCTCGGAGACCCCAGCAGTTGGTTTGCTCAGTTCGAGGTCGTGGCGGGGTTTCCCTCAGCAGGAGCCCTGGAAGTGGTCACCTGCCCCTGCCCCAGAGAGCGCTGGGATGGAATATAGATTTTCAAAGCATGATCTGATAACTCTCTGGATTTCCTGGGGATCTGCTTTTATATCTTCCTTTTCGTTTCTGATTTTGTTGTTTTGGATACTCTCTCTCTGCTTTTTGGTTAGTTTGGATAAGGGTTTATCTATCTTGTTGACTTTCTCAAAGAACCAACTCTTTGATTTATTGATCCTTTTTATTGTTATTTTTGTTTCAATTGTATTGATTTCAGCTCTAAGTTGAATTATTTCCTGCTGTCTACTCTTTCGAGTTTGCTTCTAATTGTTCTAAGGTTTTCAGCTTTGCTGTTCTCTAGTGTGGAATTTCTCTAGGTATTTCATATGGGCATCTAGTGCTATGAATTTTCCTCTAAAGACTGTTTTCATTGTGTCCTATGAATTTGGGTACATTGTGGATACATTTTTGTTAAATTCTAGGAAGGCTTTCATTTCTTTCTTAATTTCTTCCTTGACCCAGAGGTGGTTCAGTTGATTGATGTTTAGTTTCCATGAGTTGGTAGGCTTTCTGTGAATTTTGATGTTGTTGAAGACTAACTTTAGGCCCTGGTGGTCTGATATGATACAAGAGATTATTTTCATTTTTATATGTATTGGTATTTATGACCAATTAACTATGTGGTCAATTTTAGAAAAAGTTCCATGTAGCGCTGAAAAATCTGTATATGCCTTTAAGTTTGAATGGAAGCTTCTGTAAATATCTAATAAATCCATTTGCATCATAATCTCTGTTAGACTCCTTATTTCTCTGTTGAGTCTCTGTCTGGTTGACCTATGCAAGGATTATAGTGGAGTATTGAAGACTCCTACTATTAGGCTGTGAGAATTGATATGGGATTTGAGCTTTAGGGAGTTTGAACAAACAGATACATGGATAAAAAATGAGATTTTATTCACAATTAAAAAAAGGGAGAAAATAAAATATATTCCTAGATATGTATTCAGATACCTACTCAACTGGTCCTGACTATCATTTAGTAGTAACACTGTATACATTAAAAAAGCAATTGTCTTTAGGATTTTTCTATATCCTCAAAGTTATTTTATGCTGAATTCTTGAAACATAACACCAATGTATTTTTGTGTATTAAATATTTAATATTAGTCTTTGAGGCAATATAAATCTGATAATAGTGTTTTGAACAAGGCACATAATTTGTATTTAGTAATATTTGGAAGGTAGAGGGGGATATTAAACAGACTATACTTATTGTAAATGTAACTGATAAAATTGTTTTTAGATTCATAAGACTATAAACTTAGGCACTCTTAAAAAGACTTCACATTTTAATGACTAAAATAATGAAGATCTTTATACATTTTTTTTTTTTACCAAAAGTTCTATCTGACTACATAGTCTAAGATTTAAAAGATGTATCTGAGGCATGATGTACATAAGCTGGAAAACTAAATTTTAATATGTTGTTATATTTCATAGTTTCTATACTTAGCATATATTAAATAACAGTTGTTTATTTCTGTTGTGTTCTCTTGATATGAAATCTCTCCATGAATTAGAATCTTGTCATTTCAGTCATGCTAGATGGACAGAGAACATTCAGAATCATGTGTCTATTTCTAACTGTTGGGTTTATAAATATATGTAGCCTATCTCAGATTTTATAAAATAATTTTATTATTTGATGATATCATTCAGGTACAAAACTTTTTGTGATTACTGTCTTCTTAATCTCTTTTCCTTTTCCTGTCACTTTCAACATGTCATCATCACCACCCACAGTTTTATCAGATTAATGATTTAGGGATTAACTTTGTGATCTATATATGAATACTGCATTGTCAGAGTATTAGTGGATAGAGTAGAAGACATGTCACACTTTCTTTGGATTTATATATAACATTTGTCCACATTGGCATGTCAATTGATGTCACTGTATTGACCATTTTTTGACAACTATAAAGTTAAAAACTCACAAGAGTAGCTTGTTTGTCATACATAATAAAACACTGCTTCATAGCAAATATCCTAGTCTTCTGTATCTTATAATCTTTCCACTTTTTCTGCACATTGTTTTATGAGACTTAATTGTAAGGATTGTGTTGTCCACATATTGATTAGTGCCAGACACCTCAAAATCAGTTGTTTCCTACAATAGTTTCTTATGTGAATTTTTATAATGTTCTCTATTTGATGTAATAAGATGGGAGAACTGTGACTACCATTACCTGTGGGTGTAATGATATACATTTAAAATGTAGTTAGGAATTATGGTGGTTTAGGAAAACAAAAGTGATAGATTTGCATCTACGTTCCATAACTTCTCCACCTGTAGATAGATGGCTTGGCTTATAGTATTTGACATGATTTTCTTCCCATTAAGAAGGATTGAAGTTCAATTGTATGACTTTTAGTTACCTCCAAGATATAAATACTACTAATACACACCATTGAGGATATTTTTTTGTGCTTGTCATTATTTTACTTTATCAAAATCACAGCACGGTAGAACTATTGATTGTTTTTAATCTTTTGTCAGCTTACATAAAACTTTAAGATAGTGCTATTAGAGCTAGATCTAAGGGGGGAAACTTCAAGTTCAGCTCCAGCTTGAGTCCTTCAAGTACTGTGTACAAAGTATGTTACATCTCAAGCAATAGGGTTTTACCTTCAACTTCTGGAGGCAACCATAGGCTACAGCAATAACTTATATTAATCTGTGATATATATATATATATGTGTGTGTGTGTCTGCACACACACATATATACATATAAGTGTGTATATATATGTGAAGTCTTATACATATTAGTAATTTCATATATATATATATATGTGATATATGTGCATGTGTGTGTATGTGAAGACGCATCATGACCAAGACAGCTTATATAAATCAAGGGATTCATAGGGATCATGATTACAGTTTCAGAGGTTAATTCATGACCATCATGGAGAGGAGTATGCAACAGGCAGGTAAGCATGGAGGTAGAACCATAACTGAGAACATAAATCCTGATATAACAACCATGAGACTGGGAAAGAACTAGCTGGAAATAGTATTGGTTTTTTAAACCTCAAAGCCTATTCACAGTGACATATCTCCTCTAACAAGGCCACATCTTCTAATCCTTCCCAAATAGTCTCACCAACCAGAGACCAAGCATCCAAATAAATGAACTATGGAGTCTATTCTTATCTAAACTACCTCTGTGCCTCCCACTCTGTATATGTATGTATGCATATACTTACATATGTGTGCATTGAAGTAAAAATACAATAATGCTTTCCTATGTCTTTTTCTTTTTCTTTTTTGTTTGTTGCTCCTCCTTCTTGCTTTTTTTTTCTTTCTTTATTTTGTATTTAACAAAAAAAACAGTAACATGAATTTAAAATGAGGAAAAGCTAACAATAACTATGAACAGGATAAGAATCATAAGCATGGCTTATCAAGGGTGGTAATGCAAATAAGATTGCTACACATATATTTACTATGTGTTCAGTTTTCCCTCTAATTTTTTTTCCCATCCCTGTATATCCTCATTCAAGGTCCCTTCCCCCTCCCACCACATCTTGACATTTCTCTTCTCTGCAACTCCCCATCCCCTCCATGGGCAGGGAGCAGACAGTCCTATGGTCCCACTGACCCAATAATGCTTGGATCAGTCTCCACTCCTGGCCAAATCCAGTTTTGTCCCCCCTCCCTCAAGTATGAGTCTGGTATTCCTATAGTTGGAGTGGGGTTCGAAGGGTCAGTCCAGGGTGTTTCTGATCCCAAGCTGTTTAGTGGTTGTGGTTTGCAGCTTGGGCATGTTTGGCTTTTTTTTTTCTTGTTTGTTTGTTTAGAGACCACTAGTGAGTGAGTACATCCCCTGCTTATCTCTCTGAGATTGTGATACCTCGCTCAGGAGGATATTCTCCAAATCCATCCATTTGCCTGTGAATTTTAGGATATCGTTTTTTCTTACTGCTGAGTAGTATTCCATTGTGTACATGTAACACAGTTTGTTAATCCATTCTTCAGTTGAGGGACATCTAGGTCATTTCCAGGTTCTTGCTACTACAAATAATGCTGCTATGAACATAGTTGAGCTAATACCTTTGGAGTGTGAATGTACCTCTTTAGGGTATACACCCAGAAGTGGTATTGCTGGGTCCTTGGGGAGATTGATTCTCAATTTTCTGAGAAACCTCCATATTGCATTCCAAAGTGGCTGAACAAGCTTATACTCCCACTAACAATGGAGGAGTGTTCCCCTTGCTCTGCATCCTCTCCAGCATAGGCTGTCATCTGTGCCTTTTATCTTAGCCAATCTAACAGGTGTCAGGTGATATCTCAAAGTCGTTTTGATTTGCATTTCTCTGATGGCTAAAGATGAAGAGCACTTTTTCAGGTGCCTTTCAGCCATTCGTAGTTCCTCTGCTGAGAATTCCCTTTTTAAATCTGTACCCCATTTTTTGATAGGGTTATTCAGGGTTTTGGGCTCTAAATTCTTGAGCTCTTTATATATCTCCTATGTCTTTTTCAAACACCTTTAATGTCACAATTCCCTCCCTTATTCCTCTCATCAAAACTCTCATTCATTTTCTTCTTTCATAGTATCTGTGTCCTATTATCCACTCTAGAGCTACTTTTTGCTTTATGCACACCAACATCCCATTTTATTTGTCTGTTTTCTTATTTTATTTAGAGACAAAATTCACATAAAATTTCCTAGTTCTATACACTCTTTCAGATATCCTTACACAAATGTCCAACGGTTAAGATCAAACATCTCAAAGAATAAATGTTTGTAATTTTCATTTTTACCTGTACTCTGGTTAATCATGTCATCATTAACATTCTTCATAAGAACCCAGGGACATCAAATTAATTTGGAAGGATACCGACAGACCAGATACTTTTACTAACAATGTAAAAATTTTGTGCTAATTAAAATATGAAAGTCATGGTGAGGATAACTTTGTTCACTTCTGAGGGCAAAATTAAGGCAATATAAGAAATTACTGTGTATATTCACACAAAAGCAGGAAAGAGGAAGTCAACAGAGTAAGATGAGAGGAACCAATGTATATTAGCCTGATATAGACAATATGTAATGCATATTTCAAAGAGTAAAATTACAAAATTCTTCAGGACTTCCACAATTTGATTTTTATCTCCAGATATTTATTTTGACGATTTATTGATGTGATTGATTCAAAAATAGATTAAACATTTATAGCTTGACATGATTCTGCGAGTTGATTGTGATGCTTGTCTGCTTCATCTGATAACAAGCAAGGGGCTAGGGAAACTGTAATGTCCAACATGGTCTTATTCACATGACTGGCAGTGGGTCCTGGCAGCCCACTGAGAACTCAGCTGGGACTCTTGGCTATCAGCTTCAGCTTGTTTGCAATTGCCCTTCTCCACATGGCTCAATTGGCTTCCTTACAGCTTGGTGGTTAGATTCCCTGAAAAAAATGTTCTCAAAGAAGACACAGTAATATTCACCACTTTTCAGGCTTTTTATGTCATATTTTCTATGTTCCACTTACGAAAGCCAGATAGATACATGGCCCAGGCCAGAATCTAGATAAAAAAGAAACCACAAAGACATGAACCTGGGAGGAGGATAATCAAGGGCTTCCAAATGAAATTTCACACTAGCTGTGTTTGGGTTTTTTCATCTAGAAAAAAGGCAGAAAATAGCATTATATAAATTGAATAATTTAAATATAAAATGTTAAAAAATTTATAGCTGCCAAATAAATTATAAGTACTAGATATTACTAATATCTTGACAGTAATACAGAATTCTAGATAAATTAGAATACTTTGACATACTATGTTTAATATCTTAAAGTGACAGTATAGTCTATTTTTCTTTTTCTTTATGCCTATGGCCTTGATACATCCATTGTGATTGACTTATTTTTTGTTAGAACCCAGGGTCATTACATTAATTTTGAAGGATAAAAACAGGGTTTCCAAATACAGAATATACTTCTAACTTTTTTTTTTGATCTTTTAACACTGTTTGGCCCATATCTTAAGCACATTACTAGCTAGCTCTTTCATCTTAAATCAACCCATTTCCATGAATCTACCCACCACGTGGCTTGCAGCCCGTGGCTCACCTGAATTCCTACATGCTTCTTCTTATACTTCTACCTTAATCTTTACTCTTCTATAGCCTTTCTGATGTATTATTTCTACTATGTTAATTTTGTCATAAAATTATCTGGGGAGGAGATAAAGTGATGTGCAGAAGAGAGAGTGACTGGAAGGGGCAGGAGGAGGAAGGGAGCTTGAACAAGGAAATACACGGATAAAAAATATGACTTTATTCATCATAAATAAAAAATTATAAGTACAATATTTGTCAGTATTCAATGGATTATCTTGAAATTTGCTGTCTTAGAAATGCTGTGGATACAACTAGGGCAATAATTCCATGATACATTTCTTTTCTGATTCATGCACTTCAATCTTCTCTACAATACACTTCTGAGCTCCTTTCCAAATGGTACCACACATATTCTCCTATTTGCTCTATGTTTTTCCTTTCCCAACTCCTAGTCTGCTGCTACCTCTTCTCTTCCACTTCAATTCACTGGTTTTCTCCTCAAAACTTCAAATAAAACTTTCTTTGCACCTCCAAACTAGTTTAATTTTTGTCCTTTGTTACAGTCAATACCCTGGCCATATTTGTCTTATTGTTTTCCATGTATGTCAAGTGTTTAATTTGTATCATTATTTTATTTTTTCATCATGTCTTTGTTCATAGTTCATCAATCAGTTATATCATGTGTACCAGAATATGCTGGAAAAATTTTAATTCAATACTGTTTGGATGAATCACTCTCTAGGAGAATTAAAAAATGACTATAAAGAAATGTTAACTAATAATTCTTGATAGCTTACTGTGTATTTAGAAAATATCACAAGTTTATTTAATTGTTAAAAGGAAAATAACCAAAGACTCCAACATAAATGTTCAAAACAGAACTTTGTTTCTTGCTGAGCATAACAAAGAAAAATAGCAGACATACTAAAGTGTTATTTAATAATAATATTTGATCAATTGCTGATATGATGGTTATATAGTGGCTATTTTGTTGTTACAGAAAATAGCCTATAGCCATATCTTTTGGAAAAAATAGAAATTCCATTATAATTTATGAACCTTTTAGAGGACTCCCCTGGATTAAACTCCCAGGCAAATGCCACCATCTGTGTTATTTCATTCCATTTGCCAACTTAGGCACAGCAGGTACTATTAGATTAACCTTTTCACTCATCAGCATCTTCTCAAATACTTTGGATTTCAAAAGCTCTAAATCCCAAAGTGCAGATTTAAAAATCATTTTCTTCTGGAAAAATTAAATTTTCACTGATTCATGTAAACTTTTATTATGACATTAAATTATGGCTTAGAGTCATCAAAGAAAAATGACAAAAATATTACTTTGTTAAAACACTAAGAAACTTTGTAAATCAAATAAAGTAAGGTGGATTATTTGAAAGTAGGATAAGTTGTCACGTTTTCACACAACATAATTCTAAATGCTGTGGGTATTTTTTAAAATTATCAACATCATACAAATTCTTATTTAATTTTTCTTTATCTTTTTTGGGAAGTGTGGAAATGTACTTTGCTATCTTCACCTGGCACCCTCATTGTGTATCTTATGATGCAAAACATTCCTGAAACAATTTTAAAACCCACATTTAAAAACTAATCTTTGCAGACCTGACTCTTTAGGTGCTTTCCCTCACAACTGAAGGGAAGACCCTTCAATAAACTCATTGGCCTGAGTTTAGTTGCATGCTAATTCTTGACCTAATTAAACTATGAATTTATAATCCAAATTACAAGAAACTATTACTAAAACACTTTGAATGTATCAAATGTAAGAATTCTCCCCAAATAAATGAGAGTAATCTATAGATGATTGATAGATAAAAGGCAGATAAATTGAGAAATGTAAACCTACTCATGCCTAAAGCATTGTATGTACCGGAATCTTCAGCCAAGCTTAGCAGTGAATTATCATATTAGTGCATTTGAAATGTAGGTAAGTTGTTGAGATCATGTAAGCACAAAATATATTAAATACTGTAGAGAATATTGTGTCACTGGTGTACAGTTCATATTTCTGCAGCACTTAAAATTTTTGTATATAGGTGTTTGCCTTCCAACTCCCAGTACTTGCTTTACCTATGGCTTTCTCTGCTCATTCTTGGAACAGATCAGAAATGCACAGGGAACAATGCTCCTATGATAACAGAATTTACTATGTGAATATCCTAGCCCCCTTATTTACCAGATCTAATTACTATTATCTCAATATTTTCTGTCTGCATTACATTTCAAATTTCCCAAGAATTAGTCACTTTTCATAGTGATAACTCACAAAATAATTTAAAATATTTTAAAATTATGCTTTATTGACTGCATATATGTCTGTTCACCACATGCTTATATGCATGTGGGGTCAGAGAAAGGTAATAGATTCCCTTAAACTGGCATTACATAAGGCTGCTATGCTCTATATGGGTGCTGGGAACTGAACCTGAGTCTTCTGTATGAGTAAGTAAAAATCTTTACGACTGAGCCCTTTCTCCAGCTTTATTGATCTTGCATATTTCACATCTCCATACTTTATTGATATATCCTGGGACCATATATCAAAATTCTGTGTTTAAATTCTTGTTCTGGTGAGAATTTGTCCAAGATAGTTTTCTTCTCACAAGTTCTTATGAGGTTATTATGCATATACTTTTAAACATAATTCTATATTATTGCCTTTTAAATTTACATCATGTAAGGATGAAAGAATATTGACTCAATTTTTTCCTCTGACCTTACTTGTTTCTAATCTTTTGAATTCTGATTTCCCAAATAAAATATGCCACAACCATGGATGAAAATGTGATTCAGAATAAATATACTATTTTATAATGTCTAAAGTTAAAACCCTGACACTGAGATTACAAGTAAAATTAGATGTGAACATGGAGTAGGGCATGATATGAAAAGGGAGAAATTAGGTTTTGTAGACAATAGAGTAGCATAATAAGTGGATAAAAATAAATCTTGTGCAGATAGACTGGAAAACTGTCATTAGATAAGTAGTGCTCTGGAAATTTCATGGTAATGTTTTACTGAATTTAAATGAGGTATTTATTCAATATCATCTTTCTGTCAGAATAATTATAGGGCATTCACTTTGTTTAAAGACAGTTCAAATCACAGGAGTCACAGATTTTCACATAGTTATCAAGGCCTGTTTTTGCTGACGACAGAAGAGAATTCTTTTTCATTTAAATAATCTTTCAAATAGAGAAAATTTATCAGCATCAGTCTTGAATGGAAGTAGATAATTTAAGAATCTGATAGAAAAAAATTAATCAGGAAAAAAATAACATTTCGGAAAATTCTTAAAATGTCGTGCATAAGACCTTGTATAGGATTCCATTGGCATTTTAAAAAATTGAGTTTAGAGTCAAAAAAATAATTTAGTTTCAGAAATTGAGATCTTATGAATCATTTTTAAACTTATTTCTCATTTCTCCATGCATTATAAAATGTCAAAATGGAAAGAATATAGAATTATTATTTATCGCTTCTAAATTTTCAATTCCTCAGCACTTTTCAGAAGTCAATTTCAAAATGGTTTTATCATATCTATTTTATATGACAGTGCACTTTACCTTAATTTCTGTATTGCAATTTGTTCTTTCCCTCTTCCACAATGCCTACCAAATTCTACCAGAATGTATCTCTTTTTTTCTATCTCTTCTCTTTCATTTTATTCTCACTGTCCCTTTAATTGATATTCTTTTTCCTCAAATTACCTTCTGCATCTTATACTACCAGTTATGCCCTTATTGTTAACATTAACAAGGTAGACAATTTGCCACTCACAATATTACATATGGTTTATCTTTATTATATGTTTTAATAAGCAGTTCAAATGCATAGAATTTATGATGCATAACTTAGAGAAAGGAGCATTTTCTTTTGCCGCAAAGAGTGATTCTCAGGCTGGCAATATTGCTTAGTTACTAAAGGCACTTGCCAATCAAGCCTGCTGACTTGAGTAATTACTAGTGTCCACATGGTGGGGAGAACCCATTCCTGCAAGTTGCCCCTTGACATACACTTATACCCTAGGGCAAGCATGTAACCCTTGAAATAAAATAAATGTAATTAAAAATGTTTGATTGTTTTGTACTCCTCAAACATCATTTTCTTAAAAGCAGGCTTACCAGATTTTGTAATTAATGTCTATGTGCAAGGGTGGAGACTTACAATTACATTTGAAATAGCAGTAACATAAAGATAAATTTATTTCTTCAAATGAAAGATGGTAAAATACAAGAACAAAAAAAGTATTTTTATTGTTGTACTTAAAATTTAAGAATGTTTGAAGAAATGACTCATAATAGAGCATTGTTTTTAGCTTTATCCGAACATATACTCAATCTATTTCTTTAGACACTGAAAATTTTAAGAACATATTTTCTAATAACTCACTCATATGAAAGCTTTTTGCATATTACAGATATATCAATATTAAAAAATGCCCTCACCATCAATTTATTTCTATTATCACATTCTACTATCAAAATATCATATGATTTTCAACTAATTATATGTTGCTTTTGAACAAATTAGCAAAAATAATAATTTTGTGTGTATGTATATATATTATGTTTACTACTATATATTAGATAAAATAAACTGGAGAGATATTTCAGTGGTTAAAATCTCTTGCTGTTCCTTATTCACATGGTGGTTCCCAATCATTTATAACCCCAGTTCCAGGGAATCAGTTACCTAATTTGGTCTCTTTGCACATCAGACAAATATGTGATTTACAAATACACATGTGAGCAAAACACTTATATGCATAATAAACATTATAATATTAAAATATATGTATGGTGGTGTGAATTTCAATAATTTTGTATATCAAGATTTGTAGATTGAAATTCTCACATCAATATGTCTCTAAAGTTTGTGTTCAATGTATTAGTCAGAGTCAAGATTTCATTTGAAAGCTTAACTGATGAATGAATGAACTGCTTCCAAACTCACACAGCTGTTGGTTAGATTGAATTTCAATGGAGTTGATTAACAGAAATCCTCAGTTTCTTTTGACTGAATGCTATCTTCTGTTCCTTATCATACATCCCATTATGGCCTAGCAGTTTGTCTCATCTAAGCTACAGAGAAGAAATGCTAGCAAGACAAAATTTATACCCTTAAATATTCTAAATTCTCAAGTCATATGCAATCATCTTTGATATATTGTATTTGTTAGAATTAACTTACAAGATTTTGGCATTCTAATTAAAGTTAAAGTAAGCATAGTGAAAATATTCCTTGTTAGAATTGGCATACTGTAGACATTTTCCATATGATGACTGTCCTTTGTACATGCAATTTGTTTTCTTTTTTTTTTTCCTTCTTTATTTTGTATTTATCAAAAAAAACACAGTAAAAAAAAGAGTTTAAAATGTGGAAGGGTTAACAATAACTATACAGAGGATAAGAATCATAAGCATGGCTTATCAAGGGTGGAAATACAAATAAGATTGCTACACCTATATTTTCTTTGTGTTCATCTTTCCCTCTGAATTTTTTTTTCCATCCCTGTATATCCTTATTCAAGGTCTTTTCCCCC
>PVIH01030657.1:0-11893 GCA_004025045.1 Sigmodon hispidus | reverse complement strand
GGTCAGGGGGCAGCTTGTGAGAATGTGTGTGCGCTGCACAGAAGAACACGGTCAGGGGGCAGCTTGTGAGAATGTGTGTGCGCTGCACACAAGAACACGGTCAGGGGGCAGCTTGTGAGAATGTGTGTGCGCTGCACAGAAGAATACGGTCAGGGGGCAGCTTGTGAGAATGTGTGTGCGCTGCACAGAAGAATACGGTCAGGGGGCAGCTTGTGAGAATGTGTGTGCGCTGCACAGAAGAACACGGTCAGGGGGCAGCTTGTGAGAATGTGTGTGCGCTGCACAGAAGAATATGGTCAGGGGGCAGCTTGCAGAAAGTCAACCTGCTGCTCTCACCATGTAGAAGATCCAACGTCGGCCAGCAAGCACTTTAAGCAGGAGAGTCTCTGTCTGCCCCGAATTTTAAAGATTTATTGATGTGTATGTGTGCCTGCATAAGTTTATATGCATTACATGCAGACCTCCAGGCCAGAAGATGGGGTCAGATCCCCTGGAGCTGGAGTTACAGGTGTTTGTGAGTCACTTATACGGGTTCTAGGAACCAAACCCAGGTCTTCTGCAACTACCAATGCATCTTTCCAGAACACCCCTACTTTTATTTTTGTAAGCGTGTACATGTGCATGTGTTCATGTGTGTGACTGAAGGGGGCTGTGTGACACGGTGTAAGTGTGAAGGTTGGAGGAAAACCTTGCTCCACTCACCTTCCACCTTGAGACAGGCCTTGTCGTCTGTCACATGTAAAGCCAGGGGAGCTGGCCCTGGAGCTTCTGAGGAGGTCTGACAGGACTCAAAACTCAAAGAACATAAGTTTCTTTAATCTGAGGACATAAAAGAATAACTGTTGCCCTGAGTCTTTAGGAGAGATTATTAAGTTTTAGATAAAAGAATTTTAAAGTAACTTCAATTACTTAAGAAAAGAATTGACTAAGATGTTTCTGGCTAGAAAAACTTGAAGCTGGGCACAGCAATACACACTCGTAATCCCAACACTCAGGAGGCAGAGGCAAAAGTCACCACACTCATTTGCATGACACACACACATGCACACACGTACACACACCCCTTTAGAAATTGTGAGCGTATGCAGCAGAAGCCTCAATAGTAACTTCAAACAGAAAGACAGAGAGAGACCCTGTCCCACACATATTTATAGCACTGACGACACACTCAGTAGCAACATCTTTTCTGGAAGGGGCTTGCATTCCCATCTGGCCCACATTACCTGCCATGGCAACCTGGCTGGGACAGAATGGAACACAGGTCTGTTTGAGAAAAATCTGTGAATATGCAAAAGTTTAAAGTGATTGATTTAATATCTTAAAATACTTACAAGAATAAATAAAACATTTGGAACTAGAGAAATGGTTCAACAGTTAAGAGTACCATGGCTCTTTTCCAGAAAACCTGAGTTTATTCCCAGAATCCATGTGGGCCAGCACAACCACCTATAACCCCAGTTCCAGGGGATGACACCCTACTCTGGCATCCATGAACACTGCACTCATTTGCACGGCACACACAGAAGCATGCGCACACACCCCTTTAGAAACTGTGAACAATCATTTTCAGGAGGCCTGATTCTAAGACTGAGGACAGGAGTCGAGCCCTCCTTACCTTGGAAGGGACAGAAAGACTTGGCTCAGCCACTATAAGCTAAATACACGGGTGATCACTCCTCAAGGAGTGATCACTCCTCAAGGAGCCAATAGCTCAGAGAGCCCAGCTGGTAGCAGCAGGCTGAGACAGGCGCACTGCCGTGCGTAGATGCCAGCCTGCACCTCCTCACCAGAACAGATCTAAAGACAGAAGGTGGGAGAAAAAGCCAGTATCTCTAGAGGAAAAGGTAGAAATGTTTATTCCCTGTATAACATCCAGGAACAGCATTTAGGAAAATTACTAAAATAAAATTCAAAACTATTAAAAATCCAAAGGTGACTGTCACCTCAACTGTCTCAAAAATCAACTCAGAGAAGGGCCTGAGCTCTGGTAAGAAGCACTGAGCCGAGTCCCTGACCCGACGCTGCATCTGTAGCCATGCTGCCCAGTGGTGTCAGTCCATGAAATACAGCTGTGAAGCTCTGCCCTTGGGAACCTTCTGGGGCCAGGCGGCCTTTGTCTTTGGAGATCCCTAACTCCGATAAGCTCAGCATCCAGAAATGTCCTTTGCTTTGTTCTTCCTCTGGTACCTCGTGTCCTTGGGATCAAAGCCTCTTTCCCTGGCACCGAACAGTGCCCACGGTGGGGTTCTGGCCATGTAATCCATCGCACTGAACGTCTTTGTGCCTCTACTTTCTTCGTACTGCAGGACGAGCTCTTGGAAGCGGCTGTAATCGATCCACGTCCACCACTCTCCACTGATCTTAAACTGCAAAGAAAAGTTGTCAGAAGTAAAACTATGTATGAGGAAAAAAGGTTCAGGCCCATCTGCATCACTCCAGCTGTGCCGCCTAGTTTTATGACAATTTGGCACAAGCTAGAGTCATTTTGGAAGAAAAAATCTCAACTGAGAAAATGTTCCCATCAGACTGGCCTGCGGTGCATTTTCTTAATTGAAGAATGATGTGGAAGTGCCCAGCTCACCCTGGGTGGTGCCATCCCTGGGCTGGTGGTCCTGGATAATGTAAGAACAGGCTGAGCAAGCCATGAGGAGCAAGCCAGTAAGCAGCACTCCTCCATGGCTGACTATAATCAATACATTGAAATAAGCCCTTTCCTCCTCCCCAAGCTGTTTTGGGTCATGGCATTTCATCACAGCAATAGAAACCCTAACTGAGACAAACAGCATTAGTTTGAGACTGGAGAGGTGGTTTAGTGGTCAAGAGCATGTACTGTTCTTCCAGAAGACTAGAGTCTGTGCCCAGCACCCAAATTGGGCAGCTGACATCTTCCTGTAACAACTGCAGCTCCAGGAGATTCAAATATGCCCTCTTCTGGCCTCCATGGGCAATGCATCCCCCCTCCCCACCAAGCATACATAAATAAAAATAAGTGTTTTTTAAAGATCAAATAAATGCCATAAAGTCCCCAGTGAGAGAGCCAAGAATGTGGCTCTGTTGGTAGAGTGCTCTCCAAACATGTATGAAGACTTGGCTTCCATTTCAAGCACTGCACAACCTGGACAATGCACCATATGATCAGAAGTTCAAGGCTACCCTGAGCTACAAGTGACCCTTGCATCAAAAAAAGGTTTAAATTGCTGATAAGCTTGGTTTTGGTTGATAATGCTTGTGTACCTGAAGCCTGCTCCATACTACTCATGAAAGGCCTTAATGTTAATAAGAAATACTTCCTGAACTGAGCATGGTGGCCCAAGCCTCGTGAGTCAGAAAGACCAGGAGCCAGACACCAGAGAGGGTTGTATTTAGGAGTAGACATACAAGTATGCACACACATACATACCCATATATATCATATACGCATAGGCATATAACAACAATTAATGAAGAAAGAGGTCATGAGTTTGAAAGAGAACAAGGAAAGGTATATGGGAGAGCCTGGAGGGGGAAAGGCAACTGTATTATAATCTCAAAAACTAAAAAAAATAAAATCCTTTATAAGAAAAGAGAGAGAAAACATATATAAAAGGGGTGATTGTGGTCAGAGGCCAGCTAGCCTACAGAGTAAAGCTATATTTCTGGAAAGGGGAGGGGGGATGCCCCCTACAACAGGCATCAGGTTTTCCTGGAGCAGGTGACTGTAGATGACAACAGAGAGTTAGGTCTGGTGTTACCTCAAGTTCACGGTCAAGCTGGTTCTGACTTCCTGCTATGGCTGCTTTTTCTCTGGTGTGTGTTTTCATCCCTCTGTTAGCAGAACCATGGAGAGCTTTTTATTGCTAAACTTTGCTCAGTAAAGCCTTAATCAATGGCTTCTAATTCTGAGCTGCTAAATGACTCCAGCTAGCCTTTGCATCCTAACACACACACAATATCTCATTAGCAGAGAGCCTCGTTAAGAATTTCAATTCAATAATGGGGAATAATCCAATTTGTACTCTCTTAAGTAAATTGCTTTTCAAAAGTCACTGTGGAATAATGGCTGAGACTGAAGAGAAAGAAGAGGAGAGAGGAGGGAGGAGCCCAGGAAACTCTCCATTGGAGAGGGCTTTTCATCCAAAGCCTCTGTCTGGCATTTATTGTGTAAAGCTAATGGTGACCAGCGACTTGTAAATAGACAGTGTTTCTGTCCAGAACTAGGGAGACTGAGGCAGGAAGAACCAGAGTCAAGGGCAGCCAGGGCTATGTAGTGAGAGCCTGTCTCAAGACAGAGGCAGGTTAGAGACATCGCTCAACGATAGATAACAAGCACACGATGCTCCCGCAGAGGACAGACGTGGTTGAGGTCCTGCACCATGCTGAGTGGCTCACAACCACCTATAATGCCAGCCTGGGGGATCCAACACCCTCTTCTGGTCTCTGCGAACATTTGCTATACACACACATACAAACACACACACACACACCCTTCAAATAAATCTTTGGAAAAAACAATAAAAGCCTAATTAATGTAACGAACCAACTGGGGGAACAGATTCCAGTTACAGCTAGAAAAAGTATTAAAAATGAAAACCATAGAGTTTCCTGGAGTTGGGATAATACTTATTGAATTTAAATGGCTCATGGTTTATGTCAAACAGTTAAGAGCTTTCTAGTAGACAGGGCCAAATGTATGTAAAAGCTGAATCTGTTGATGAATTATGACGTTTCCCTTTTCAAGGTCCATTCTTTGAAATGCTGTTCTAAAGTTTTCCACATCCTACAACCCAAGGCCTAAACTTTCCCTTCCAAGGCTCTGCACTGAAGTGTTCTCCAGTCCTGCCACAGATAGCTCTCTCTAGCTAGGCACGATGGTGCACACATGTAACCACATAACTCAGGAGGCAGAGGCAGAAGAGTAGGGGTTCAAGGTCATCCTCAGCTACATGGTGAATTCCAAGTTGAGGCCAGCATCAAACCTGGCCTACATAAAACCCTGTTTCAAAAGAATAGAAAGAAAGGAGGGGTACGGCTGGAGATGGCTCTGTAGTTAGAAGCACCTTCTCCTCCTGCAGAGGACCCACGTATGATGGCATTCTCCATCTCCACTGGCACCTGCACTTGCATGCACATTAACCACCCCCCTCCCAATTAAAAATAAATTAGCAAAGAAAAACTAAGAAATAAAGGATTCCTTGTGATGGGTAGGCTCAGAGAAACAAAAGGATCCGTTTGTTCAGAGCAGAAGTTCTCAACCCATGGGGGGCATCTCTTTGGGGGTAGAATGACCCTTTCACAGGGGTCACATATAAGATGTTTACATTATGATTCATAACAGTAGCAAAATTACAGTTATGAAATAGCAACAAAAATAATTTTATGGCTGGGGTCACTACAACATGAGGAACTGTATTAAAGGGTCACAGCATTAGGAAGGTAGAGAAGCACTGGATTAGAAACATAAACCCAGTATTTAGCCCAATCAACATATGTGTGTGTGTGTGTATACATTAGTGTTAAGTCTCTGTCTCTCTTTCTCACAAAACACAAGAAGCTACTTGCAAGCATCTCATCCACAATTCCCAGGGACAGCTGCAAGCTGCAACTGAAGCCATGCTAACAGTACTCTAAATCTGTACTCTGGTCCACTATGTGACAGATAGGACTATTAGGAACTAAAAGTGACCAATGACAATTCTGATTTCCAGTTTCTAAGGACACACTGGAGGACCAAGCTCATGTGACATGATATGGATGTACTCGTAGACTCAGATCACATGACAAGTACCTCAGACTGGGCAGCTCAGTGACAGAAATGTTTTGGAGGTCTAAGCCCATGATCAGGTCCCTGTGAGTCTGGTGTCTGGGGAGGGCTGCCTTCCTGGCTGGCAAACAACACCTTCTCACTGGGTCAACAGACTTTCTCCCTGTGTGCAGGCTCTTCAGTGTCTCTCCTCGTAAGGACAGGCCCTATCAGATCAGGGCCCTGCTCTCATGACGTCACCCAATTCCCTGAAGCCCCATCTCTAGTACAGTCACCATGGGAGATTAGAAACTCAACGCTAATGACTGGAGATGGAGGACACAATATGGGTGACTCTTGAGAGTGACACTGAGCCACCAGGTCTCAAGGATCTAACTGAATTTCCACACTCCTCAAGACAAGCTGAGGTAAAAGAAGCTCAGAAAAATTCAACCGTTTCATGAAAAAAGTAGAAGGCAAAGGGCAGCCTTTGGCATGATTGACACAAACTGTGCCAGAAGCAGCTGTGTCAACGGGAATCGAAGCCTCAGATCTCGAGATGTGAGGGGAAATGTTCTAAGATGGGGTCATCCAACTTCAGACACTCCACAAACCCCACATGAAGGGACAAGGAAAATCTCTGCACAAACTCAAAAGGTCACAGATGATCTATGACAGTGTGGTGAGGTACAGCCCTGCCTGAACAACCAGGCTGCTCTACACAGGACAGACAGGGAGGCCAGATGAATGAGCGTGAGCACCTGCCATGAGGGAAAAAAAAAAAAATCAAACAACCTCATCTAGCTATTTTCTCACCTTTCACATAGAGAAAATTCCCTAAGCAACAAGACAGCAGGAGATCTTTACTATTATAAATGTTTTTCGGGGGGCTGGAGAGATGGCTCAGTGGCTAAGAGCACTGACTGTTCTTCCGGAGGACCTGAGTTCAATTCCCAGCACCCACATGGCAGCTAACAACGTCTGTAATTCCAAGATCTGACACCCTTACAGTTATACATGCAGACAAAATACTAATTCACATAAAATAAAAATAAATATTTAAATAAATAAATAAATAGATATTCTACAGGAATCTATATGAGATAGCATATCAGCTATAGGCTAAGCCCAAGACCTGAATGAATTCCAACACCTGAGCATATTTCTTTTATTAATTTTATAGTATTTTAAAAGTCTTTATTAAGTTTATTCATTGGGAGGAGGGGGCACTTGTGTGTGGAGGTCAGAGGACAACTTAAAGAAGTCAGTGCTCTCCACTCACCCTGTGGGTCCCGAGAGTCAGGTCATCAAGACTGGTGGCAAGTGTGTTTACCTACTGAGCCATTCTCTGGCCTCGCATTATTTTGTGTCTGGTGTCTCTGTCCTTGCTGGTTTAAGTCGATTCATCCAGTTATGAGCCCAGAAGGGGATGAGAGAGAGAGTGAGAGAGTGTTCCACTTCCCAAAACACCTATGTGGGGAGCTGGACAGATGGCTCAGAGGTTAAGCACACTAGCTGATTTGGGTCCTGCTCCCTCCCAGCATCCATCTGGTGGCTCCCAACCATCTGTAACTCCAGTTTCAGGGAATCCAACTCACTTTTTGGACCTCTCCAAAGTAACAGGAACACATGCAGCAAACACTCATACACATGAAAATAAATAAATCTAAACAAGTAAACAACCACCTTGAGAAAATCTATGTGAAAGAGGTATCCTACACTCAGTCTTTACCACTTCTCTGGTAAAAAGCCTGTTCTTATAATGCAGTCACAAAGTTGAGTGACGACATCATCACATAATTCTAGAAAGATTGGATCACCCCCAAAGACGCCCCAAAACTGACTAGTCCATTCTCTCTCCAGCCTCTGTAGACCATCTATCTACTTTCTATTTCTGTGGGTTTGCCTATTCTGTGTATTTCCTATAAATGAGACCCTAATGTGCTAAGGTGACCTTTGGCATCTGACATGGTTCACTTAGAAAGTTTGGTCCCATCTTCAAGGTTTAACAACACCAGTACCAATAAGCTCTATCATGGAGCTACACCCTCAGCTCTACATTCCTTTTTCTTTTCTTTTTTTCTTTTTAAATTTATTTATTTTTAGTTTCGTTTACTTTTTCTTTCTTTCTTTTGTTTTTTTAAAAGATTTATTATTTATTATGTATACAACATTCTGCCTTCACTATGCCTGTGTGCCAGAAGAGGGCACCAGATCTCCAGATAGATGGTTGTGAGCCACCATGTGGTTGCTGGGAATTATACTTAGGACCTCTGGAATAACAGTCAGTGCTCTTAACCTCTGAGCCATCTCTCCAGCCCCTAGGTTACTTTTTCAAGACAGGGCTTCTTTGTGTAGCCTTGTCTGTCCCAGAACTTGCTCTGTAAACCAGGCTGGCTTCAAACTCATAGAGATCCACCTGCCTCTGCCTCACTGAGTGATGGTATTAAAGGTCTGTGCCATCACCACCCAGACCAATTTTTTTTTTTTTAAAGGATTTTCTTTTGGTGGTGTATGTGTGTGTGTGCACATACATACAGAAGCCAGAAGACAATGCTTTGGCTCAGGCACCACCCACTCTGTTTCTTGAGACAGGGTCTCTCACTGAACCTAGAGTTCATGAAATAGTCTGGCTAGCAAGCATGAGAGATCCATCCCCCAAATGCCCCCACCTCCCCAGCAATTGGATCACAAGTGTGTACCACCCACTGAGCTGTTTTTATTTGGGTGCTGGGATCAAAGGGCTCAGGCCTTTACCAACTGAGCCATCTCTCCAGTCTAAAAGAGAATTTCTTTAATGAGGAGTTTGAATAACAACTTAGAGTGGCACCATGGGCCTCCACATTCACCTCAACCCTCCCACTGACATACCCGAGACTTCATATCACTCTGAATTTAATCCCTGATTATTTCTTTGTAAATATTTTAGAAAAGACATAATCATCATGACAGTTCATCACACTGCGGGTCTAACAAAAATTTTCTTCTTATGTTAGAGGTGTACCTACCACAAACTGGATCTTCCTTTTGAATAGGATTATATATATATATATTTTTTTAACTAAAAAAGATATCAGAGACTGGGGAGATGGCTCAGCATGTACTGCTCCTACAGAGAACCCAAGTTAGGTGACTCACAAAAGGATTCAGTTCCCAGCACCCATGATGAGGGGGAAGGGATGCACAACTGCCTGTAATTCCACTCTAGAAGATACGACACCCTCTTCAGGCCTCCAAGGGTACTGTACTGATGTGTACATATCCCACTTAGACACACACATACACACATATAACCAAAAACACAAGAAAACCTTTAAAACAAGAGCTTATGAGCTCAAACAGTAGAATGGTGTTCTCTCTTTTGTTCAGGGCTTTTTTAATGCTTGTATTAGGAAAGATGGCAGACAAGTAAACATCCGCGGTGGTCAAGGGAGGGCGAAACAAAAAGGAAAGAGAAGAAATGTCGGGAGACACACAGGCACACACATAGACACAGACATACACACACAGAGACACAGACACACACATAGACACAGACACACACAGAGACACACACACACACACAGGCACACACATAGACATAGACATACACACACAGAGACAGACACACACACAGAGACAGACACACACACACACACACACACACACACACAGGCACACACATAGACATAGACATACACACACAGAGAGACACACACACACAGAGACAGACACACACACAGACACAGACACACACACAGAGACAGACACACACACAGAGACAGACACACACACACACACACACACACACACACAGGCACACACATAGACACAGACATACACACACAGAGACACAGGCACACACAGAGACACAGACACACACACATAGACACAGACATACACACACAGAGACACAGACATACACACACAGAGACACAGACACACACAGAGACAGACACACACACAGAGAGAGACACACACACAGAGAGAGACACACACAGACACACACACACACACAGGCACACACATAGACACAGACACACACACAGAGACAGACACACACACAGAGACAGACACACACACACACACACACTAGAATCCTCTCACCTTTTTGTGTCCGATCAGCAGGCAGTTGGAGTGTTCGTGTTCACATGCAATTTCATAGTCCGGAAGCAGATCCACCAGCTCCTGGACAAAGCGCACCACTTCCTCGTGCCAAGGCACGTTAACCATGGTGAGGCTGCTGGCTGCACTCTCGCCACAGTAGGTCACGCCCTGCAGGAAGGACAGCAGTTAGACCCGTCTGTGGGTGATAGCTCGTGGTGGTCACATTTCATTATCAACTTGCCTGGACACATCTGTGAGAACACCTCCAGAAAACGTCAACTGAGGTGGAACCTACATTGAATGTGGGTGGCACCATCAACGGGCTGGGGTGCTGGACTGAATAAAAAGGAGAAGGTGAGCTGAGCACCAGCAGCCACCTCTCTCTGCTTCCTGAATGCAGAGGCCATGTGACCAGCTGCCTCGTGCTCTTATCATTGTAAACACCCACCAAATCACTTTTTAAATCACCTCAAAAAGAAAACTAAAAATAAATGAGTATTGCACCAAAGAAGAAGCATTTGTGGATTAATACACAAGCCTTCCTTAAATCACTTTTGTAAGGTATTTTCTCACAGCTATGACACAAATGATTAATACATATCTCACTGAAATTCTATAAGGAGATAACTAATTCTTCAGTCTGTCTATGTAGCCCAAGCTGGCCCAGAATTTGTACAGTAATCATCCTTCCTCTGTCTAGGCACTAAGATTAAGAATATATATCACCATACCAAACTTGTGGTATGATCTGAGTATGATTTTTAAAAATTATTTATACCTTATGCATGTAAGTGTTTGCTTGTCTGAATTTATGGACTCCACATTCATGCCTGGCACTTGTGGAATCCAGAAAAGGGTGTTGGATTTGGAGCTGGAGCTATAGGCAGTCAAGGACTAGCAATATGGGTGCTGGGAACTGAATTTAGGTCCTTGGCAAGAGTTCTCAACTGCTAAGCCATCTCTCCAGCCACACTGAGTATGAATTTATAAAATTAAATTATACATTATATAGACTGAGCAAGTTATATTTAGGAAATATATGTATATATTTTATAATCATATAACAACAATTAATGAAAAAGGGGCCTTGAATTTGAAACTGAGCAAGAAAGAATATATGTGAGAGCTTATGGGGAGGAAAAGGAAGGGGGAAATCATATAATTATATCTTAACCTCAAAAATGGAATTAAAAAGTAAATGAGTATTGCCCCAAAGAAGAAGCATTTGTAGATTTACACACAAGCCTTCCTTATTTTACCAACATAGAATGAAATATAACTATAGGGGGGCTGGAGAGATGGCTCAGTGGTTATGAGTACTGATTGTTCTTCCAGAGGACCTGAGTTCGATTCCCAGCACTCACATGGCAGCTCATAACTGTCTGTAGTTCCAGTTCCCAGTTCCAGGTAAACACCAAGGCAAATAAATAAATAAATAAATAAAGTTTTTTTTAAGAAAAAAAAAAAAAGAAAAGAAAAGAAATACAACTATAGTAAGGTAAGTTGGCCTCTAATCCTTGACCCTTCCCTGTGACCCCAAATGCATTCCCCATGTCTCCTCAGTCCTTTACTTGGTAAATTACGGAGTGGGAAATGATTCTTCTCTAGTAAGAAGGTACATCTTCAGACATCTCCAGATCAGATCCTTTTGTTTTGTTTTTGAGGTGTTCACGTATTCCAAGCTGGCCTCAAATTCAGTTTGCAGCTTGATGAGTTTGCATTCCTGACTCCACCTTCTGAGTGCTGGGATTGCAGCCATGACCACCATGCCCAGCTCAGAACTGGACTTTCTCAACATCCAGCTTCAATATTCTAGACACAAGCAGCAACTGAAACAGAAGGGCATGTGCACTGCCTACAAGCCCCCCTCCCACCCCTTAGCTTAGCAGTGATGGCCAAAACCTTTAAACTTCAGTCCCAGCAGAAGCCATCAGAGGCAGCCCGGTCTATAAAGTGGGTTCCAGGACAGACAGGGCTGTTACACAGAAAAACCTCGCCTTGAAACAAACAAAAAAAGCCACCTCCTGTCCACACCACACACACACACACACACACACACACACACACACACACACACACACACACACA
>PVIH01030656.1:0-11939 GCA_004025045.1 Sigmodon hispidus | reverse complement strand
ACCCTGCATAAAAACTCTGGGAGCTGTTACTACACCCATTGGGGTCAGAGAGCAGATATTCCAATGCAGAGGAACCGGATAATGCTAATAACTACCTCATGGTAGCAGCCAGGGGAGGAGGGAGGGGACACATTGACAGAGACACAGACGGGGAGGAAGAGGAAGGAGAAGGAGAAGAGAAACAGAGGAAGCAGAAGTAGGGGATAGAGAGGAAGACAGAGTCAGAGAGACAGAGACATAGAGAGAGACAGAGATGTAGAGAGAGACAGAGATATATAGAGAGACAGAGACGTAGAGAGAGACAGAGACATAGAGACAGAGACATAGAGAGAGACAGAGACATAGAGAGAGACAGAGTCAGAGAGACAGAGACAGAGAGAGACAGAGACATAGAGAGAGACAGAGATATAGAGAGAGACAGAGTCAGAGAGACAGAGACATAGAGAGAGACAGAGACATAGAGAGAGACAGAGACGTAGAGAGAGACAGAGACAGACAGAGAGACCGAGACATAGAGAGAGACAGAGACATAGAGAGAGACAGAGACGTAGAGAGAGACAGAGATGTAGAGACAGAGATATAGAGAGAGACATAGAAAGAGACAGAGACATAGAGAGAGACAGAGACATAGAGACAGACAGAGATATAGAGACAGACAGAGATATATATAGAGAGAGATGTAGAGAGAGACAGAGACATAGAGAGAGAGAGACAGAGACATAGAGACAGACAGAGAGAGACAGAGACA
Organism: Sigmodon hispidus; assembly: GCA_004025045.1. NCBI lineage: Eukaryota > Metazoa > Chordata > Mammalia > Rodentia > Cricetidae > Sigmodon > Sigmodon hispidus. The sequence continues at coordinate 11,191 of PVIH01030656.1, read as the reverse complement.
GAGAGAGAGACAGAGATATAGAGAGAGACAGAGACGTAGAGACAGACAGAGATATAGAGAGAGACAGAGACATAGAGAGAGACAGAGGAGGAAGAGGAACCCAGTCTGAGCGACATAAGAAGATGGGGAAGGGAATGCAGGAAAAGAGAGAGAAAAATAGAGAGAGGGATAGAGAGAGGGATAGAGAGAGAGATAGAGAGAGGGATAGAGAGAGGGATAGAGAGAGGCAAAGAGTCGGACAGAGATAAAGGAGCAGAGTCAGGTGCAAGGCTGGAAAAGAGAGGGACTGTCCCAGAAACAGACAGACAGACAGACACGGACAGACAGACACGGACAGACAGACACGGACAGATGACCTCTCTCTCTCTCTCTCTCTCTCTCTCTCTCTCTCTGTTTCTCTTTGTCTTTCTCATGGCAGGAGTCTAAAGGCAGAGAGGGTCCTGCACCCTGGTAACCTGACAAGGGAGAATGATGAGACCCATGAACTTGAGGTAGAACATAAACAAAAGAGAAAGATAAGCCGAGTTCTCCTCCCTGCCTAGACAGGGAGCAAGCAGTGTGGGGAACAATGTCGGGAATTATCAAATTAGGGACTGTCCTAGCAAGGTCTGATTGCAGGACGCCCAGCTTGGACAATGCAGTGGAACAATCTGGGATCCCTCTTGGGAGTGCTGTCCAGACAGGAAGATGCTGGGTGTAAACACCTGCATGCTGGTCACTCACCTGAGACACCGAGCCCTGGAGAGCATTTGGATCTGGAGCTCCTGCAGCTGGCCTGGCTGGTCTCTTCCTACAGGATCTTACCCTAGATGCAAGGACACCCCCTCAGTGTGGGCAGCTGGAGGCCCAGCTGGCATTCTGCCCCCACCTTCTACTATCAGGACAGCCAAGGTGGCTGGTGGTCCTGTCACAGGGGCTCCACCATCCAGGGCTGTGCAGCGGGTCCTGAGGGGTGCAACACTGCAGAGTCCCCCACACTGACCATATGCTAGACCATGCTTCCCCTGACTTCAGACTCCCCACTGCCCAGGCCACTCCTCAGGCCTGGGCTCAGGCTCAGATACCAGGCTTGTCCCTCATCACCCCAGCCTCTGCTTCCCCACCACACGGATACTCACACCAGGAGGACGATGATACAGCAGAACAAAAAGACAAGGGCTGTGGCGCCTGCTCCCACGAAGGCCCCCATGGTCATCCCAGATAAAGCCTCACGGCCTGCAGACAGAGAGCTCTGAGACGCCCCCTCCTCACCTACCAAGCCTAGCCCTTCAGGAAGCCGGACTTCCTGCTTTACTGGTCCCTACCTCAGATAACCAGAACAGAAGGGACAGGTGGAAAACCAGAGACCGCAGAGGACATGTTAAAACTGAGGGGGAAGGTGGACTTGACTCGGATTGGTATCTTATCCAGACAGGATTATTTTGCACTTTTAATTAAACCATTAAATGTATCTCAGTATATCTTAAAACCTGGGTTACACCCCTAGATTCACAAACAAGCAAAGGAATATTTTATCACAGACAAATTAATGAAAAATCCTGACATTCTAGCTATCACTGAGGCCAAGGAAGAGGATCTCAAGTTCAAGGGAGATTTGGACTACAGACTGATTTCTACAACTATTGGGCAACCTGTGAAACCCTATCTCAAAATAAAAGTTAAAAAGAAGGCTAAGGGTCAGCTGTTGAAAGCCTGCCTAAAATCCCTGAATAGGAAGCTGGCAGTGTGCCTCAGTGGTTAGGCCCTGCCTATAATCCCCCAGTGAAGGGCTGGGACATGGAACACTCCACAGGCTTCACTGCTGAGTTGCTGTCCAGTTGTTTCTGTGCTGGTTTGTTTGGTTTCATTTCCTCTTGACTTTGGTGCTCTTGGCAAAGGCCACTTCCTCCTGGGCTGCAGAAGCAAAGAGCTTGTGTGCAAAGCTCACCCACCTAAATCCAGTGGCTCTCCTCAGGATCTGCTGCCTCCTGAGGAGACTCCCTCACAGACCCACACAGCCTCCTTATAACAGGACTAAGACAGTGAGGCTCTGGGTAGCCACACATCACAGGCCTCACAGCTCAGCACAACCCAGAGCTAAGTTCCCTATGAAGCCACAGAGATTGATGGGGTCATGGCAAGGATGGGATGGGACAGTGTTGCCTTCCTCCTGCCTCTGGCCCACGGTCACTTACGCTGTGGATACAGGCTCAGGGAGATGTGTTGGGAGCCCAGGGCATTCTGAGCATGGCAGGTGTACACTCCTCCATGCTTAAGAAGCCTTGGGTGCAACTCCAGGAGCCCAGGTTGGGACAGCTTCGAGGGGCACAGACTCAGGTCATCCCAGGTCCAGCTCAGCTTCGCAGGAGGATTGCTGTTGGTGCTACAGGAGAGGCGCAGAGACTGGCCCTCGGGGACAGGAAGAGATGAGCCATTCCCCAGAATTATGGGTTCTGTAGAGGAAGAGACACATCCAGAGTGAGGGACTGTAGAATCCAGAGAGGGGCCTGAAACACCCCCAGAGAGCAAAGGACAGGTAACACAACTGTCACCTGTCACCACAACAAGAATCCAAACCTGTTTAAGTGTGAATGACTTGATTGTGAACTTGAAATTAGAGAGAAAATAGACGTATGCATGGATTTGGAGTTCATGACGAGAGGGTGTATGAGAAACTAGGGTGAGATAAAGGAGGGAGGGAGGGAAAGAGGAAGGGAGGGGATTAGAGAAAGAGAAAGAAGAAAGAGAGAGATGAGAGAGAGAGAGACAGAGAGACAGAGAGAGAGACAGAGAGAGAGAGAGAGAGAGAGAGAGAGAGAATTAAAGGCCATATCTGATGAACCTGAACCTCATGATATAGCATAGTGCCCTTCAAAGTCTGCTCCTTCCGTCTACACCGCCCTAAGCAGGCATGCACCACTGTGCCCAGCTCCCGTGGTCCTGGGAATGGAACCATCCAGGGCTTTGGGCAAACTTGGCATTTTTGTTTGCTTGTTTGTTTTTATTCCATCCATTGAGCGACATTCCCTGCATTTAGTTTATTACTCAGAGACACACACTTGTGATCATAGACACAAGAGCCGGTGACAGAATGAACTGCCTGCCCTTGTGCCCATGGTATTTAACCCCACAGAACAGAATCCATGTGCTTGGTACTGTAGTCATGGAGACTAATGATCATCTCTGCTACTGACATATTTTTCCTCTCAGAAACTTGGGCGGAGGATAAGCCCAGTCAGCCAGCCTCTGTGGACAGGACACTGGTCACTTATAGCTTGGAGACTGAGCTTGTGAGAACAGAGCATTGTGTGTTCTGAGAGTCTAAACATACAGCTGTGTCCCTCTGCACAAGAACCCAAGCACAGCTATTGAGGTCATCCAGGCAGATCTGTAAATGGGGAGAAGGTTCTGGACAGTGTGGTTCTGCTGTGTGCATGTCACCCTGTGCCTGAGGTGCTCAAGGGGCAAATGCAGATCTGGAAGAGAGAGAGAGAGCAGGTGGCTTCTGACGGGGCAAACACTTAGGGGCTCAGAGGACATGGTCCAGCGGTTCCCCTCTATCTCCAGGTGAGGCCAGTGTGAGGAAGAGTAAACCCTGCTCTGAGCTGAAGGGCTGTGGGATCTCCTACCCAGGACAGCTACTACCTGGGTCAGCTCCTTGGTAGAGGGTCACAGTCAGATTCTTGGGAGGATCTAAGAGAGAACAAATAACACAGGGAATCCATCAATTACCCTCAGACTCCAGCAGGTGTCTAGGTAGCTATGGCAGGGACCATCATCATCACAAGCCCCCTTATCAGGATTTTAGAACCCAATGTCCAATCCCTGACCCCACCCTGGGGACCACTCTGCCTTACAAACACAGGAAACCCAGCCCTGCAGCCTCACATGACACGTTGAGACGGATGGTCATTCTTGTGGTCACACCAGTTAAAGGCAGGGTCACCTTACAAGTGAGGTTGGTGCCATGGTCCCTGGGCTGCGGGATGATGGTCAGCACTGGGGAGCCAATGGTGTTGGTGTTCAAGAGTGACACAGAGGTTCCAGTCCAGGAGAAGGTGGGGGATTCACAGGCCCAAGGTGCAGAGCAGGTCAAGTTGCTGGGCTGGCCAGCCTCCAGGGTCTCCGGGATAAGGATGTGGGGGATGTTAGTCAGGTCTGGTGAGGAGAGAAGAGAAATGGAGGGTCAGGAGGGGGTGAGGTCAGCTTCCAGGGAAGCTCTGGCTCTGATCCAGCTCCTTCCTGAGCCCTGATGCTCAGACCCAGCACCTCCCAGGATGGAGTCCTATCCCAGGCTGCCCTGTGACACCCTTGGCCTTCCCTGGTGGCCTCTGTGCAAGCCAAGTCTGACCTGACACACGCAGGGTCATCTTGTTCTGAACATAATTCCACTTTGCTCTTCCTCTCTCCAGACGAAAGAAGTATGACCCTGTGTCCTCCTTCTTGGCCCCTCTGATGTCCAAGGAGCAGTTGTTCATCCGTGGGTCTCCAACCAGGACAAATCGGCTATTGGTCCTATTCAGTGCTGGGCGATGTGAGTTATTCGTGGCCACTGGGTGATCCTTAGATGTGTGAGCTCCATCCCGGAACCAGTATCCATGAATTGGGTCTGAGTTAGACCACCCCTCCTTGGGGTAGGAAAAGTTACAGGGTATCAGGATACACAGGCCCTCTTGAACCACCGCCTCACTTTCCACAGTCAGGGTGTAACCTTCCTTGATCTTAATCCAACCCTGTACCCCAGTCATCCCCACAAGCAGCAGCAGCAACAGCAACAGCAGCATGTTGAGCTGAAGCTACAGGGTCACCAGAAGTCTGACTCTCTGGCCTCTTCTCAGGAACTAAGAGATGCAAGGCCTGGAGGAAGCCCCACAGGAAGCAAGGGTAAGGCCAAGACAGTGGCTATCTTGGAAGGAGGAGTTTCAGACCCAGGCACTTTCAGGGCCTTTGTGCCTTGAAGATCAGCCACTCATCACCCAGATCTACTCCTGAGGCCAAAAAGGGCATCTGCCTCTCCCAAACTCACCCAAGCAGGACCTGATTCCATCTTTTCCCGCTCTGTACTAACCTTGGCCTTTAAGTGACATTTTCTGCCCATGAAAATAAGTTTGTTTCATCCTGAGCCTCTAGAGCTTTCCCTAAGGCTGATGATATTGGTGGAGTTGGGATAGAGTTGAGGGTGCACTGGGAGATGCAGGCTGAGGAGCAACCAGCCTCTCCTCCCTCCCTAGCACTCTGTCATGGACACACCCAAAGCACCACTGTCCAGTGGGAGATGGATCTCAGGCCTCTGAAGCATCTCACACCCAGAGTCTCAATGGAGGAGGCAAACGCTGGGTGGACAGGTGCTCTGAGCGGTGGATGTGAACATTCTCCCTATTAAAACCCAGCAAGGGAGCTGGGATCTAGCTTTCCTGAAGAGTGTTTGCGTTGCCTGCACAAAGCTCTAGGCTCATCTCCAGCATGGCATAAATTGTGTGTATGGTAGAATGTGCCTGCAATGCCAGCACCTAGAAGGAGCAGGCAAGAGGGTCAGACTCCAAGGTCAACCCTGCCCACATAGTGAGTTTCAGCCCAGCCTGGCTTCTGCACACCCTGTCTCTAACCATACAAACCAAACCAAAAGGAGCACAACAATAGCAGGACACTCTCAGGCCACCGAGGGAAGAGTCAGTCACAGGAGATCTGGGAAAATGGAGGCAGAGGGACTTGGAGAAGATTGTCAAATGGAATCCTTTGTAACACAGCTAGCAGGAGAGGAGATATTTTAGAGACTTGTGTCTTCCATTTGACTATCAACCTTTTTGGGAGAAAGGTCCCCCAAAGATAAAACTTCACATGAATCCCATTTGGTTAATGAAAAAGCTACAGTTCTCGTGACACCTATAGGGCAAACTCACCACCCAGAAAGAATCCACAGAGTTCGTGGTCAGACAATGTTGTGCAGTATCATACCTTGACCAGGACTGCTCAGTCATGCAGACCTCTGGCCACTAATTAATCCTGAACTTCCTATCAGGACCCTGAAAATGGACTTGAGGGCCACTGAGCCATTTCATTCATTTCTTTTTTCAATGTGACCAAGTGACATTAGATCTTCCTCTTTCTTATGTCTTTAGTTGGTGTATGTGGGTGAGTTTAGGGGCTGGGATGTTGGGGCTACTACCCCTCAGGCATTGACCTTGAAAACTACAATAATATAGTTTATTTCTAAAAAGTACAATTACCTAAGTGGCTCCAGGATGGATTCTTGTTTGAGTTGGAATTCAGGGTCACTCACATTAGACAGATGCTCTGCCTCTGAGACACACTGCCAGTCCTTCACTAGGGGATCCTAGGCAGGAGCTCCTCTGTTGAACCACGGTCCAGCTTCTCACTGAGGCATTCGACCAGGCTCTCTAAAGCTGAGTCGTGCCCACAGCCCATCATTACATATTCCTTTCTTGCTGATATCTCTTTTGTCCTCTTGCTCCAGAGGACTCCTTGATTGCTCAGGGTCCCTGCCCACATCGGTTTCATGGGAACGGAGGAAGTCAAGTGAGGAACACTAGCCTTGCTTTCTCTACCCTCAGGGTTGGTCAGTATTTCCTAGAAAACTATGTTTAATTTTGGTGTTAGGAGGAGGAAGTGAAATAAACTTCAGAGGCTGAGTCTCCTTTGACTTCTATCAGGTTTTAAAACATCTGAGATGGATGAAAATATGAACCAAAAATGACCCAGAATTATCTAGAATGTGAATGCCTCCAGAAACTGTCTATTGTGAGCCCTCCAGGGCCGTCTACATAACCCTCTCCCTAATTCTGCATTTGCTCCCTGTGATGGCTATTCTTGGCTGCTAATCTGAATGCATCTGGATTCTAAAACCCAAGTAGATGGGCACACCTGAGGAGGGTTTTTTTTTCTCATCATCTAAAGTGGGAAGAAGTACTTTTTATCTGTATCTTTTTAGATAAGAAGATTCACATTTAATTCAGATCTTGTGAGGTGGGAGGATAATCTACTGCTGTGTTTTATCTGATTACAGCAGATAATGTACACCAGCTGAGACATTGAGCCTTAGGAGACTGAACAACTACTGAATTCTTGAACCTTCTGTTTGACAGACAGCCACTGTTGAATTAACTGGACTACAACTGTCTATCAGTCTAGTAAATCATATATGTAAATGATAATATATATCATATTTAATACATGTTCATTTTACAAATCCTGATCCTTGAGAGAACCCTGACAAATACATGTGAGCTTAGGGATGTCTGGCCACCATCCTCAGCTAACTCTCTCCCTCTGTCTCTGTCTCTCTGTGTCTCTTTTTCTCTTAGCAGAAATTGCCGCAACTCAGTGGTCAGAAGGACTGGACATTGACCCATCTGGTTCATGTTGACCCTGGTTTGTAAAGAAAGCAGGACAGGAAGAGAAGACTCCACGAATCTGTGTTCAAGAGAGAAACCAATGACACACACAGCCCATGAGGGTTGAGAAGACCTATGATGTCACTTCCCCATTTTCAGAAGACACTGAGTTCCAGATTGAAGTGCTGAGGTGGCATCTGATCCCTCAAAAGCAAGATCTGCATCCCCGGGACTATGGTGATATCAGGTAGGTGCTTGTGGATGGAGGAGGTAAGTGTGCGGGAGGAGGAGGCCCTTGCCTGCACATGCACATGTAAAATCCAGAGCTCTCTGGATTCTTCCTCTGTTAGTCTCCTCCTTACTTTCTGAGCAGGATCTGTGATGGTCAATTTCAAAGGTCAGTTTGGCAAGACCTAAGATCATTTAGAGGATGGGCCTCTGGCCATGCCTATGTGGGCTTATGTTGGTTAGAGCAATGGAGGTGGGAAGACCTACTCACTGTGGGTGGCATCATTCCCTGGGGCAGGATACTAGGTTGTTTGAAAGATAGACAGTGAACCGAGCACCAATCCTACCTAGTGTTGTTACTGCTTCCTGCTTGTGGTGCAATGTGATTTGCAGCTTCAAGCCCTTGGGCCCTGATCCTCTGCCACAGTAGACTGTATCTTAAACTCTACACATAAATAAATGTTTATGTTTTAAGTTGCTTTTGTCAGGGTATTTGATCAACAAGAAAAAAACTCACTAAGACAGGCTCTTCTCCTGGTTCACCAGTGAGCCCCTGGGAGTCTATTTCTGCCTCCACACCCCAGCACTGTTTCAGACACTCACTACTGCACCTAGTTCTCATGTGGGTGCTGTGGATCTGAACTCAGAAGCTCATACTACTGTAGCAAGCATTTCACTGGGTCATCTTTGCAGTCCCACAGACGTGAGTTCTTTAGTGTCTTACTCAGGATTACTATTGGTGTGATAGAACACCACAACCAAAGCAACTTGGGAGGAGAGGGTTTATTTCACTCACAGTTCATCACCAAAATTAATAAGGGTAGAAACTCGGGCAGAGCAAGAACCTAAAGGCAGGAACTAATACAGAGGCATTAGTAGGTGGTGTTTTGAGTTTAAGGCTAGCAAGGTCTACACAGCGAGGTCTACATTTCTTCATTGAAAAACAAGCAGTAGTAGCTTATAATAACTTGCAAAACCAGGAATATAGACCGCAGCCACTTCTGATTTCAAGTATCCCTGCCTGGTGACCTTTCATTGCTGGGGCAACAGCAGTACCCTCAGCCAGTCCCCAAGCCCATTAGTGTACTGAGTCAAGCATTTTGGGAGTCATAGACAGAAGAAAAGCTGTGCTCTCAAGTGTTCCTGAGAATTGTAGTCCAAGCTGTTGCAGAGTTATAGGAACTCCAATGCAAGGGCTCTTGCATTCGTGAAGTCATAGGCAAAAGAGTCCAAGGCCTTGTGGGAGTTGTAGTCTCAGCCCACCTTCTGCTCTAGGCTTCTGTGTGCCAGCAGAGTGTCTAGCTCATTCCACACAGGTTGGTGTTCCTTTTGCTCAGGGTCGAGCCATCTCTGGGTTGTGTGCATCTCTGAGCCATCGGAGAGCTGAAGGTCTCTAGGGATTTATCACTCGCTTTTATGAACTCCTGTTCTCACCAGGATCATCCTCTAATTGGGCCTCTTGCCAGGCCTCCCTGGTCACCCGGTGGTGACACCATCTTCCTTCTCCTGTTCCTGGTTATAAATATGTTCTGGAGACCCCTCCTCTCCCCTTTAGAAAAATCTGCCACTCGGAGACACCTGTCGGAGTTTTTTGTTTGTTGTGTCTGTTTTTGTTTTTAGATGAGATTTCACCATGTTGCCCAGAATGGCCTGGAAATCTCTATGTAGACCAGGCTAGCCTGGAATTTGCAAATTCATCTGTTTCTATCTCCTGAATGCTAGGATTAAAGGTGTGTTCCACCATGCCTGGTATTACCTCTGATGTTCGCTGCCTGTCTGTACACAATTTTTCCCCTCCTCTGAGATACTTACTTAGCTCAACCTGGTTTTCTCCAACAGCTCAGGATTGCTGATGTAGTCTTCAGGCTTCCTGCTTCTGTCTGTGCCCATAAGCTACATCTTACAACAGCAGCCCCCTTACAGGATTAGATGGCATAGGACAGAGTGATTTTGTACCCCAATCTGAATAATGCTGGGTATAATGCCTGAATCTTAATCACCTAGGGAGACCACCAGAGACAGAGATTTCTGAAATGCAACAGCAAGGTTTATTGTCAGCGGGATACAAGCCTAGGCAGGGAGCTTGTTCTGTGCACCGCACTCACACCCCATGAGTGCAGGGCAGGGAAGAGCTGAGCACCCCAACTTGCACAAGCTTTTTATAGGCAAAGACCACAAGGCAGAGTTGTTATTGGGGTCAAGGACACATCTGTATATGAACTCATGCTTAGGGACTTTTTACAGCTTAACATTCCTGGACCCCACCTGGGTGGTGTGGAAGGCAGGTTTTTACTGACTGAGGGTTGGATCATCCAGGTGTGCTTAGTGCTTAGCTCATTCTCTCCTAGAACTGGGCAAGCCCCTGCCAGGAATGTGAAACTGAACTCTGGTTTATCTCTATGGCTACTAGAACACAAAATGGCATTTCTTGACCTAAGTTTACTCTGTTCGTTCCCCCATTTTCTTTTTGGTTACTGTCCCAATCATGGGACTCTGGCAATATGCTCATGGAAGTAGTCTGTCTGGAAGATGGTGTTGTGCCCACCCCTGCAGGCCCAAACTGATCTGCAAGGTCTCACAGAAGCAGCTGGGACCTGACTTACAAAGACAAACTCTAGGCTGTTGGGACCTTTTGGCCTCCATGAAAAGATTTGTCTCCTATGCCAGAAGGTTTCCCCTTAACTTAGCATTTCAACCTGTTATGGGCCGGGAATACCAGGCATTATTCCTCTATAATACTGCTTCAAGCTGACACTGGGGTGGTGTTGTTAGGGCCCAAAAAGATTGAAAAGCTAGTAAAGGAACTGGGCTCTAGTGCTTCTGTCAGGGCATGTAGCTGTCTGACCCAGTAGCTGAGAGACAGGAAACAACCCACATTGGTAGAACTGGTCCACACACTTCCAGCAAGTCCACAGCTCCTATTCAAGTGGAAATCTATCGACATACACTAAAACTGAGAACAAAAGTTAGAATTTAAATTTTGGTCCCAATCTTAGTAATTTGGGAAGGGCAGGAGTCCACAAACCAGAAGAGAAAAGTATTATCTTTAGGAACAGACAGGTGGAAAAATCTTAGGCTGTAATTATCTGGAATTCTTTTTAGCCTCTGTGAGGTGGATCTAAATTCTACGACTCTCTGAAGCTCATACAAATTACAAAAAGACATAAGAGTTTTAGTTATATTAGTATTCCAAATTAGGCTTTATAAAATGAGCTTAAAAGCTGGCTATCACCTTGCCAGAAGGATCTGATTGTCTGATTCTACCAAGCTGACAAAGTTATAACTAGCCTGGCTGTCAATATCTGCAGAGATCTGAGAAGGATAAATTATACCTAAGTGCAGAATGAACAGCTTCTGAATCTACTAAAAACAACAGAGATGAGTCCACACCTAGTTAGCCATACTCAGGCCTCCACCTAGTTGGAGGCAGAAGTATCCAAACAGCATCAGTCTTCAGCTGGCAGGCCTTTAAGGTGGGAGCTTTTCCCCACAGTAGAAGGACATATGGGAGAAAACTGACCTTGCTTTGTCTAGGCAAAAGGGTTCAATCAATTCTCCAATGTCCTGTAGATCTAGGCCGGGTTCCTGGCAGCAGGGAAGCATTGTGCTATGGCATCTTGCCCAGGTCAGCA
>PVIH01030655.1:0-11898 GCA_004025045.1 Sigmodon hispidus | reverse complement strand
TTTCAATTTTAACATAGCAAAATTATATATAACAAAAAATTTATTAAGTATGAATTGTAGTTATATTATATACTCTATTTCTGTTTAGCAAAATTAATGAAAATATGTTATTATTTATCTTATTTTATGAGTTTAAAGTTTCATATTTAATTTATCTTTTATTATAACTAAAAAACTATAATTATAACTATCTAATCCATAACTACACCAAAGACTACAGAAAGATATAATATTATCTGAGTAAACAGGGACAATGATCTTGAGAAAGCATTGAAGCAAAGACATCATTTAAAAAACTTAGAAAGCCTTTCTTCTTCCCACACAATAACCTCTCTGGGCAAGATTATTACTTTGGTCATGGCTGCCATCTCATTCTTTACATCTGATCACCATTTGATGGTTTTAGAGCCTTACTTCCTGTTTGTGGTGTGAAGCCTCTCTAAAGTATGCTCATTAGCTAATAATACCCCATCCTATTCCAACCACAGTTCAGGGCAATCCATTTCTACTAAGGAGTCATCAGGAAGCCTTAAGTCTCAGCCCATGTGGTCCCTTCTCCAGGACCTCAAATAAATCAAAGGATTTATTTCCAGTTTCCACTCTTCCCAGTCTCCATTCACTAGCTGACCCTGCCTGGAACAATTGAGAGAATCTGTGAGATGGATGTCTTTAGTTGTTGACTTCAGTTGTTGGTTATCCTCTGTGTTCATGTTTCAGGGAAGGAGGCCGGAGGGCTGTAAGCTTTTACTCTCTGTGCTATGGGGCTGGACAGGGTAAGAAAGAGACACTAAAATAGAATCAGTAAAGCATCAATGGTCATTGCCATGGTCTATAACTGTAAAGGATCTGGAAAGACAGGACTCTGGGATTGAGATGATAATTTACAGGTGGCATTCAGGAATGTCACTAGTCCAATATCATAGTAGCTTATATCTAGAGTTCTATAACATTCTACTTGAGATATCCAAATTAATGGAAGATCAAAGAACAGCATGAACTATTAAATTACACGTAAAATGGCAGTTCACACTTTTAATTTGAACACTAAGACAAGGGAAGAAAACTTAGTCTCCAGAAGAGAAAAAGAACTTGGTATTCTGGTTGTTGTTACTGGATCTCAGCCCTGGAAGTCCTAGAACTCACTTTGTAGATCAGCCAGCCTCTGCCTCCCAAGTGCTAAGATTAAAGGTGTACACAACCAAGTCTCTGTTTAAATTGTCTTAGAGATCAGCACAATCTAAGAGGTCGTGACACACACTGTAGTAGCACAGTTTTGGGTTGTAAGAAAAGAAGATTCTAAGCCAAATATTGGGGAAGGCTGAAATATCAAAGAGAGAAAGCACCACAGTCCATTCTCACCAAACTGTCTTGTAACTTCCTCAGGCTCATTCCTGGTCTCTTCTGCCTGTCACTTCTGTCACTTCTCTTCGGCTTGGTTTCTATGAGCCCTTATATAACCTATCCCATCCAGGTTAGGATTAAAGGCTTGTAACCTTGAACTCACAGAAACAGAAGAAGTTCTGTCTCTGGAGTTATGGGATAAAGGATGTTGATCACCGCTCCAGGCTTTCCCTATGCTGGGATTAGAGGTGTGTGTGATTGACTCAGCTGTTTATCCTTTTATTCAAGGATCAAGGATTTCCTGAGCTGTCTGCCTAGGATTTGACTATGTGGTCTATCTGATAACCCAGGATTATTAAATATTTAACATATAGCCACAACACACTATTAATTTTAGTGCTCAGAGAAAATTTTTATGAGTTCAGGACCACCTGGTCTACAGAAAAACCCTGTTTTATGTCAAAAAACAAAAAAAGAAAAAGATTACTACAGGCAACATATTTAAATGACTCACAGGTAACTACCCCCATAATTACCTGGAGATCAAGTTCTCCCTGATATTCACAGTGGGACTGTCTCTAAACACAAAAACCACAACCTCAAATAATCATTTTGATATAAACATAACTTGCTGTTTCTGATTGTTATACTTCAGAATCCCTGTGAATTCCAGGCCAGGTAGTGTTATGCATAAAGTTTTTATCTAACAAAAATTAACAAAATATAAACAATATCACACAGTGAACCCAAGGATCATTCTGCTGAGTGAGATGGGGTGTCATGATAGAGCTAAGGTACTTACCTGATCTGAACACTAGTAACAGGTCTCCAGATTCCAGCAGGAGTAAGAAGTGACTACAAGGAGTTCTGAGCCCCAACACTCTAAGGATTTCTCTGATAGCTCTGGCCTTCCTTTCAGCACACCTCACAGCCAAAATAGGCAGTCCAATTGAATACCTGCGACTCCACCTGATAAGTTTTAAAAAACCTGGTTGCTGGATTCCCACCACTGCTGCCAATCCAATCAGTTAATCAAGAGGAAATAATAAATCCAGGTTTGATGAAAAGAGCAAAGCAATCCAAGATGACCCTTGTAAAGGCAGGCAAAGAGTCACCTGGTAACTTTGGCTACTAAAGTAACCTTTAGGTGTGGTCTTGAGCAGTCCCAAGCAGGAGCTGACTTCTGGCTGGCTTCCTCCTGGGCAGGTCTGGAAAATGAGGGTAGCTCTAGGGGAGGATCAGCTGGCCTCAATTTCATTGGCTTTGTGGGGGCAGGGTTGGGGAATGCAGGAGGGAGGAAGGAAGGGGGAAAGAATGAGAGACAGAGAGACAGAGAGAGACAGAGAGAGAGAGACAGAAAGAGATTCAGACTCTGTGTGTGAGCAAAAAAGGAATCTTAAACACAAGGAAGGTATGTGTGGAAGCAGGTAGGGGATTGTGGAGGAGGGGTAGGCAGGGACATGCAGTTTTGCTTAACTAGCATTGACAAGTGTTTCAGATGAGATCAGTTCAGCACACAGCCTTGTGGATGTAAAATGAATAATCAGGGCCAAGGCTTGCATCCATAGATTAGGAGGTGAGAATCTGCCTGACTTGTAAGTTTAGAGGTGTGTTGGTGGGAAATCATGGGTGGAGGGTTCCAATCAGAGAGAGGAAAGTGGGGGAGGTCAATGTGTAAGAACAGAGTAAATGACTTACATTTATGCCAATGACATAACAAAAAGCATCAGTTTGTATGTCAATGGCTATTATTCTATTTGCAATTGTTTATTTTTTATGTTTTATTATGAATAAAGTCACATTTTCTATCCGTGTATATCCTTATTCAAGGTCCCTTCTCCCTCCCACCTCCTCAGGTCACTCTCTCATCTCCACATCTCCTCATCTCCTCCTAAGCATGGGCAGGAGGTCCCAAGGTCCCAATATTGCTCAGTTCAGCCTTCACTCCTGGCAGATCCAGTTTTCTCCCCCAATGTCGATACTGAGTCAGGTGTTCCTCTAGAGGGAGTGGGATCCAGGTGTGAGTCCAAGGTGTTTCAGATCTCAAGCTGGTTAGTGGTTGTAGTTTGCAGTTTGGACATGCTTTGCTTTTTGCTTTTTTTTGTTTAGAGTCCACTAATGAGTGAGTACATCCCCTGCTTATATTTCTGGGTTTGAGATACCTCGTTCAGGAGGATATTCTCCAAATCCATCCATTTGACTGCAAATTTTAGGATATCATTTTTTCTTACTACTGAGTAATACTCCATTGTGTAGATGTACCACAGTTTGTTAATCCATTCTTCAGGTGAGGGACATCTAGGTTGTTTCCAGGTTCTTGCTATTATGAATAATGCTGCTATGAACATAGTTGAACTAATACCTTTGGAGTCTGACTGTGAGTCTTTAGGATATCCACCCAGAAGTGATATTGCTGGATCCTTGGGAAGATTGATTTCCATTTTTTTTTCTGAGAAACTGCATTACTGCATTCCAGAGTGGCTGAACAAGCTTACACTCCCACCAACAATGGAGGGGTGTTCACCTTGCTCCACTACCTCTCCAGCATAGGCTGTCATCTGTGTCTTTTATCTTAGCCAATCTGACAGGTGTCAGGTGGTATCTCAAAGTTCTTTTGATTTGCATTTCTCTGATGGTTAAGATGCTGAGCACTTTTTCATGTGTCTTTGAGTAATACGTAATTCTTCTGCTGAGAATTCCTTTTTTAATTCTGAATCCTATTTTTTTGATTGGGTTATTCAAGGTCTTGGGCTCTAGATTCTTGAGTTCTTTACATATTTTAGAGATCAATCTTCTATCACTTGTAGGGTTGGTGAAAATCTTTTCCCATTCTGTAGGCTGTCATTTTGTCCTATTGACAGTGTCCTTGGGTTTACAAAAGCTTCTTAGTTTCAAGAGGTTCCACTTATTGATTATTGTTCTTAGTGTCTGTGCCACTGGTGTTATATTTAGGAAGTGGTCGCCTGTGCCAATTTGTAGAAGGGTATTTCCCACTTTCATTTCTATCAAGTTCAAAGTGGCTGGGTTTATGTTGAGGTCTTTGATCCACTTGGATTTGAGTTTTGTGCGGGGTGACAGGCTTGGATCTATTTGCATTTTTCTACATACTACCAACTAGCTATGCCAACAACATTTGCTAAAAATACTATCTTTTTTCCATTGAATATTTTGGGCCTCTTTGTCAAAGATCAGGTGTTCATAGGTTTTAAGGTTAATGCCTGGATCCTGAATTCTATTCAATTGATCCACAAGTTTGTTTTTATGCCAGTACCAGGCTGTTTTTATTACTGTAGCTCTGTAGTATAACTTGAAGTCAGGGATGGTGATGCTCCCTGAGGTTCTTTTGTTGAGTAAAATTGTTTTGGCAATCCTGGCTTTCCTGTTATTCCAAATGAAACTGAGTATTGTTCTTTCAAGGTCTGCAAAATATTGTGTTGGGATTTTGATGAGCAGTGCATTGATTCTGTAGATTGCTTTTGGTAGAATTGCCATTTTTACTATGTTGATCCTACCTATCCAGGAACATGGGTGAGCTTTCCATTTTCTGATATCCTCTTGAATTTCTTTCTTCAGTGATTTAAAATTTTTGTCAAATAGATCTGTTACTTCTTTGGTTATAGTAACTCCAAGGTATTTAATGCTATTCTCAGCTATGATAAAGGGTGATGTTTCCCTTATTTCTTTTTCAGCTCTTGTATCTTTAGTGTATATAAGGGCTACTAATTTCTTTGAGTTAATCTTGTATCCTGTTGCATTGCTGAAGGTGTTTCTTAGCTGTAGGAATTCCCTGGTAGAATTTGTGGGTCACTTAGGTATACAATCATATCATCTGCAAATAGAGATAGTTTCACTTTCCAATTTGTATCACCTTAATCTCCTTTCGTTCCCTTATTCCTTTAGCTAAAACTATGTTGAATAGATAAGGGGAGAGAGGACATGCTTGTCTAGTTCCTGATTTTAGTGGGATTGCTTTGAGTTTTTCTCCAAAAAGTTTGATGGTGGCTGTCGGCTTCTTGTAAATTGCCTTTATTATATTGAGATATTTTCCCTGTATTCCTGATCCCTCCAGAGCTTTTATCATAAAGGAGTATTGGATTTTGTCAAAGGCTTTTTCAGCATTTAAGGATATGTTCATGTGGGGTTTTTCCTTTAGTTTGATTATATGAATGATGACATTTACAATTTGTTTGTTGAACCATCCCTGCATTTCTGGGATGAAGCCTACTTGGTCGTCGTAGATGATATTTTTTATATATTGTTGTATATGGTTTGCCAAAATTTTGTTGAGAATTTATCATCAATATTCATGAGCGAAATTTGTCTGTAATTCTCCTTCTTTGTTGTGTCTTTGAGTGGCTTGGGTATTAGGGTAATTGTGGCCTCATAAAAGTAATTTGGCTATATTCCTTCAGCTTCTACTGTGTGAAATAGTTTGAGGAGTAATGGTAGTAATTCTTCTTTGAATGTCTGGTAGAATTCTGCACTGAAACCATTAAGTCCTGGGCTTTTTTTGGGTGGGGATGCTTTTAATGACAGCTTCAATTTCCTTAATGGTTATAGTTCTGTTTAGGTAATTAATCTGTTCTTCATTTAATTTTGGTAAATGGTACCTGTTCAAAAAGCTGTCCATTTCTTCTAGGTTTTTCAATTTTGTGGAATATAGATTTTCAAAGTATGATCTGATAATTCTCTGGATTTCCTGAGTATTTGTTCTTATGTCCCCCTTTTTATTTCTGATTTTGTTGATTTGGATACTCTCTCTCTGCTTTTTGATTAGTTTGGATAAGGGCTTATCTATCTTGTTGACTTTCTCAAAGAACCAACTCTTTGATTCATTGATTTTTTGTGTTATTCTTTTTGTTTCAATTGTATTGATTTCAACTCTAAGTTTGATTATTTGCTGCAGTCTACTCCTTCTAGGTGAGTGTTGTAGAAAGTTTCCCGAGCCAGTTTGGGGCCAGAGGTTTGGAACCTTGCCCGAGGTGGCTTTTGTCCCCCAAAGAAATAAATCAGACACTTATATTACTTCATACTGTTTGGTCCATGTTTCAAGCACATTACTAGCTAGCTCTTTCATCTTAAATCAACTTATTTCTACTAATCTACCCACCACGTGGCTCAGCCTGTGGCTCATCTGTATCTCTTTCATGTTCCTCCTTCGGGGGTCAGATGGTGACTAACTAACTCTGCCCTTCTCCTACCTGCCTGTCCTCTGATTCTCCACCCACTTCTATGGTGCTGTGCATAGGCCAAAGCAGTTACTTTATTTACATCATACAGAGAGCGTTTCCACCACAGGTGAGATTGCTTCCAATTGTTCTAAGGCTTTCACCTGAACTGTTAGTTCTCTAGTATGTGATTTCTCTAGGTTTTTCATATAGGCATCTAGTGCTATGAATTTTCCTCTTAAGACTGCTTTCATTGTGTCTCACAAGTTTGGGTACGTTGTGGATTCATTTTCATTAAATTCTAAGAATACTTTGATTTGTTTTTTAATTTCTTCCTTGACCCAGAGGTGGTTCAGCTGAGTGATGTTTAGTTTCCATGAGTTGGTAGGCTTTCTGTGATTTTTGATGTTGTTGAACTCTAACTTTAGGCCCTGGTAGTTTAATATGATACAAGAAATTATTTTCATTTTTTATATCTGTTGATATTTGCTTTATGACCAATTATGTGGTCAATTTTAGAGAATTTCCATGAGGAGCTGAGAAATATGTATAATCCTTTGCATTTGGGTGGGAGCTTCTGTAAATACCTATTAAATCCATTTGCATCATAACCTGTGTTAGACTTCTTATTTCTCTGTTGAGTCTCTGTCTGGTTGACCTATCTAGGGGTGAAAGTGGGGTATTAAAGTCTCCCACTATTAGGGTATAAGAATTGATGTGGGATTTGAGATTTAGCAGTGTTTCTTTTACATAGGTAGTTGCCCTTATATTAGGGGCGAAAATATTCAGGATTGAAATCTCCCCTTGACCAATTTTTCCTGTGATGTATAAGTAATGACCAACTTGGTCCCTTCTAATTGCTTTTAGTTTCAAGTCCATTTTGTTAGATATTAGTATGGTCACCCCAGATTGTTTCTTAGGAACATTTGATTGGAAAATCCTTTCCCAACTCTTTACTCTGAGCCTGTGTCTGTCTTTGTGGTTGAGGTGTTATTCTTGTATGTACCAGAAGAATGACATCCGTTTTTGTATCCATCTTGTTAGTGTGTGCCTTTTTATAGGTGAGTTGAGTCCATTGATATTAAGGGATATTAGTTACTGATTGATTTTTCTTGCTATTTTTGGTGGTAGCTTGTATGTAATCTTTTCTCAGGCTTTTCTTCTGTGAGATTATTGAATGTTTGTGGCTTCATGGGTGTATCGGGCATCCTTAGGTTGGAGTTTACCCTCTAATGCTTTCTGGAGGGTTGAATTGGTAGATAGGCATTATTTCAGTCTGACTTTGTCATGAAATATCTTGTTTACTCCATCTATGGTGATTGATAATTTTGCTGGGTACAGTAGTCTAGTTTGGCAGCCATGCTCTTTTAGTGACTGCATAACTTCTGAACAAGCTCTTCTAGCTTTCATCATTTCCATTGAATAGTCAGGTGTTATTCTGAAGAGTCTGCCTTTATAAGTAAGATGGCCCTTTTCTTTTGCAGCTCCTAAAATTTTTTCTTTGTTCTGTATATTTTGTGGCTTGATTATTATGTGGCAAACTGACTTTTTTTGGGATCATATCTATTTGGTGTTCTGTAAGCTTCTTGTATCTTTATAGGCATTTCCTTCTTCAAGTTAGGAAAGTTTTCATCTATGATTTTATTGAAGACATTATCTGTGCCTTTGAGCTGGTATTCTTCTCCTTCTTCTATTCCTATTATTCTCAAGTTAAGTCTTTTCATGGTGTCCCAGATTTCCTGAACATTTTGTGTTATGACATTTTTAGTTTTAGTATTTTTTGACTGATGTATCTATTTCTGCTACTGAGTCTTCCTCTTTAGAGATTCTCTCTTCCATCTCTTGGATTCTGTCGGTTATGCTTGTATCTGTAGTTCCTGCTCTTTTCTTCACATTTTCTATTTCCATCTTTGCCTCATTTTGTGCCTTTTTATTGCTTCTATTTCAGTTTTTAGTCCCAGGAATTTTTTTTTCATTTTTTTTTTTGGTTTGCCTTTTCTTGGTTTTCTTTCAAGGATTTGTTCATCTCTTCCAATGGTTTGTTTATATTTTCTTCTATTTCTTTAAGGGAATCTTATATCTTCTTTTAAGGCTTCAATGATCTTCATAAAGTTGTTTTTATTGTTGTTTCCTTCTGCTTCCTCTTCATTGCTCTGTTCAGGTCTTGTAGTTGTAGAACCACCAGTTTCTTCTGGAGTTGCCTTGTTGTTCTTTATATTATTATATGTATTTTTGCACTGGCATCTGCCCATGGCTTCAGTGGTTCACGATTAGGTGGCTCCTAGTCAGTTGTGGCAAGGGAGTTTGTATGTCTCCTGCTTCCTCTGAACAAGGGGTGTGCTCGATCTCTAACTCTGCTCTGGGCAGGGGTCTGAATTTCAAGGCCTCAGTCCTTCTCTGATGACGCAGTTTGCCCTGGAGGTGGAGCTGGTTGTGCAATGTCCCCTGTTTTAGGTGTGGCTGGAAAAGCCCCTCACAGCCAATCCCTAGTTCTGTCTGCTAAGGAGAATATGTTGTCAAGCACCACAGACTGATCCTAGTCCTGGAACACAACTTCCTGGGCAGGGAATTAGGCACTGGTGCTTGCTCACCTCACCTCTTGCAATTGTTTTAAATATTCATTTGTTTTTATTTTATGTATGTAAGCATTTGTGCACAGGTATGTCATGTTAGTGCCCTAAATGGTTTTAATACCCATGAAGCCAAGAATTTTCTAGAAGTCTTCTTCCTGAAGCTGCTGCACTGCCCTTTGACACCATTCTCTCTAAGACAAGGTCACAAATTTTTCTGTATCTCTCTATTCTACACAAGTTCACAGTGAAACCCACCCCACTGCCTTCACCTTATAAGCTTAAACTACCATACTCATCTCAAATACAAATGTCAACATTTGTTTTTGTTTTCATTTTTCTGTATCGCACCCTTACTACTTGTTAGTAGTTTTAATATAAGTATATAAAGGAATAATCACTGTGTCACCAGGGCAGCTGTCATCCCTGGATGCTGGCTGTGTATGGACTGGGTTCCTTTTGGGTCAGTGAGTCACCACATTTGGAACTGATGGCAGGATACTGACACCAGCAAGCGTGAGAAGCCTCCATCACTGTAGATGTCTTCAGTGACTCTTATGTGACTCTAAGATTACTAAGGACCATTTGAGGCCCAGATGCCCTATCATCCACTGCCTTCCAGCTCCAGGGGTTGAGAGATCAAATTTCTCAATCTCCACCATGTTAATCCACATGGACTCTAAGGTGGTCCATGAAACTGATGGCATCAAATGGGGCATCGTAAGTGTGCATGAGCAGAGTGGTGATTCAGCAATCTGATCCTTCATCTGTTGTGCCTAGAAATGTGGTAACTTATGACACTTACAAGGGACACAGTCTAAACTTAGACAGTATCCAAGGATAACAGTAGCCTGAGGTGGCACAAAGAACATTTTTTTCTTCCTTACAAATTTAAACTATTAACAATTTCTTTTAGTAAGGTACAGATTTAAAATAAAAACATAAGTTGACATTTGGATTTGAGATCAGTATGGCAAGTATGTGTTGTAGTGGAATTCAAGTAGTACTTGGTATAATTTGAAGGGCAAGTCTTTGGAGTACCTGGAACATAAATGTGGCATGGCCAGACCCCATTGAGATGCTGGGACACTGACCTTCCTTCCTGTTTGTTATTGCATTCTTGGGGAACATATCAAGCCATCTATCATGGGACATTCCACTCTCCAAGAATTCCCTTAAGGTTATTTGGTGTTCTTTTCCTCAGGAGAACCTGCCTGCCCCACTGTGCTCCAGAAAGCCAGACAAACCTCATATCAACCACATTGGGCACATCACTGGCGACATCTGCTGGCCAATTTCTGCCATTACACTGGGTCTGAGATAACTTCAAGTAAAACTTTTTTTTTTTCTCCAAAAATGGCTGACAATATGACTTCTCAAGAATTCAGAAATTTTTTAAATGTTATGATTGAGAATTTCTTGCATGAGAATATTTTTGAGGATATCAATCTCTCAGTCCTGTCCCTTTTTCACCTGATTCTATATTTTATATTCAAAAAAAGGTCCAATAAAAATTCTAAATATAAGACTATGATTAGCATAATGGATATTTTATAGGCTAGGAATAGGCAATTGCTATCTAAAGTGTGTAATATAGAAATTATAACTAATAATTTGGCAGGCAAAGTTAATTTTCTAGAAAATGGTTATAGCATACTTTCAGGTGGAAGTTCCCACTCAGACATGAATATTAAGACCATACAAAAGAAGTGCAGACTTTATGTTAATGATTAGAATAAGAACCTTATTAATTATATTAATAATGAGAATAAGAAAATTATTAATTCCCCTGGAGTTTTATGTTAATGATGAGAAGAGAAAAATTGCTGATTCTATGAGGTCATTAGTAAAAATTGGCTATTCAAGAAACTTAGACCCTAGGAAAAAATGATAGTCTCCAAGTTCCAGGAATGGGAGGACCGTGTTACAATACTGAAGGAGATTAAGACACTATCTACCTAGAACAATAGGTAGCCTCCTATGAAATATTATGGTAGTGAAGAAGTTTTGCCTAAGGTAGCAAACATGAAAGGAATATCCTTTTCCCTACTAGTATTGTTTCCAGCTCCGATTCAGAAGAAGAACACGTATGGGGAGCCCCGGAAACAAAACAAACATTTAAGACTGTTTGTATTTGTCTCATTAGACTACTTGCCTAGCACTCAAGAATCCCTGTGTCTGATTTGCACTGTTTACACTGGGTATAGTGGTGAAAACCTAGCAGTCAGGACCCTAAAAAGGAAAATCAGAAGTTCAAGGGTCTCCTTGGCACCACAGTGTGTTTGAGATCAGTCTAGGAAATCACACACAAATGCTCACATCAGGAAATGGGAGGCTCTGGTGAGAAAGCTACATGATTAGGAACACTGGCTGTTCTTGCAGAGTACCCAGGCTCAACACCAGCACCCACGTGGTGGCTCACAAACATCTCTAATTATGCTCAGTTCCAGGGGTATCTGATACTGTGTTCTGGAGTCTTCTTGAATTCACACATGTGGTGCTTAGGCATACATGAATGCAAACACCTGCATACATATGATGATGAAAATTACATAGTTTCAAAAGAAAAAATAAAAGATTTTGATAATATAGATTTAACACAACCATGATGCTTTCTGTGGAAAGCAGTGTCCATCTAAACCTCCCATATTCCCTGCCTTGCTCTATTTCAAATTCAAAGCCTATTTTTCATTAACTGCTGCTACATGTCTATCTGTAAGCATGTATATACTTGTTCTAAAGTACTCTACTTTTCCAGCATATAACTCAAATGTATGTTTTTAGGACTCACCACTTTGTATTGAATAAGCAATTGGTAT
>PVIH01030654.1:0-11897 GCA_004025045.1 Sigmodon hispidus | reverse complement strand
GTCCTGGATCTCATACACCTTCTGGTCAATGACATCACTAGAGACCCGACTGGCCTGAAGCTCATACACCTTCTGGTCAATCAAGTCGGAGACAGTTTTGTGGAAATACTGGATGAAGTTTTTGATCACTTCCGGAATCACCTGATAGGTCTGCTGCTCATACTGCCGTTCATAGGCAAGGTCCTGCTTTGGGTCTCCTAGTGGAGGGAAATAATCAAAACTGCAGTGCTAGAACGCTCGTGTATATGATGGACCAGAAGGGCAGGGCCACCCTTCAGGGCTGGGAATATAACTCAATCTGTATCACAGAATGCTTGCCCAGCATGAGCAAGGGCCTAAACTCAGAAACAAGCACTCCATCCCATAAACTAAACTCAGACCTACACAAACCAATATAATTTCCCATTAAACATTTAGAAATACAAGCTTTACCCAAGTCACCCTCAATCCCATTCTACTATTCTTGTTCCTTCAGAAAAATTACCAAAGTTTCTTCTTAGCTGGGCATGGTTGAGCACACTTTTAATCCTAGTATTCAGGAGGCAGAGACAGGTGGATTTCTGAGGCCAGCCTGATCTACCATAGAAAGTTTCAGAATAGATAGAGAATATATAGAGCTACAAAGTGAACTGTCTCCAAAAAAAAAACAAAAACAAAACAAAACAAAAAAAAAAACCAGGGCTAGGGAGATGGCTTAGGCTGGTCTTCCAGAGGCTCTGAGTTCAATTCCCAGCATCCACATGGTGGTTCACAACCATCTGTAATGAGGCCTGGTGCCTTCTTCTGGCAAGTAGAGATACTGTATTCATAATAAATAATTTTTTTTTAAAGGAATCCCACTTTCTAACTAAATAACTCATGGCAAGTGACTGGCCTCCTTCCTCAGCTTTTTCTTTTCTTTTTTTTTTTTTAAAGATTTATTTATTATGTATACAGTATACAGAAGAGGGCACCAGATGTCATTATAGATGGTTGCGAGCCACCATGTGGTTGCTGGGATTTGAACTCAGGACCTCTGGAAGAACAGTCAGTGCTCTTAACCTCTGAGCCATCTCTCCAGCCCAGCTTTTTCACATTAAGGAGACATTAACATACTTTGTGAAACTACCCCAAGGGCCTGAATAAAACATGTCCCATAATGGACCCTGCAGGATCCATAGCACTTGGTACTTAACCTTCAAGTCACATAGCAGTTGAGTAAACTTCAAAAGCCTCCTCAGAACATTTTACTTGGACTTGGTTCCAATCAAGTACATTATTCACGCCAAGAGTTTCTTCCTCGGGGCTGGAGTGTGTGTCAAGTGACAGAGTGCTTAGCATGCACCAGACTCCAGTTCAATCTCCAGTCCAAAACAAAAGACCCACAAAGGTTTTTCTTTTCACCTTTACCTGATGGTTTAAACAAGGAAGGTTGTAGGTGTAGCTCTGAGCTTGCCTACAAGTCTGGGATTCTTGGGATGACAAATAAGACTACCCATAAATAAGGAAAACCTAGCCAGGCTGGTTATCCTCCTGACACTAAGA
Organism: Sigmodon hispidus; assembly: GCA_004025045.1. Lineage (NCBI taxonomy): Eukaryota > Metazoa > Chordata > Mammalia > Rodentia > Cricetidae > Sigmodon > Sigmodon hispidus. The sequence continues at coordinate 10,373 of PVIH01030654.1, read as the reverse complement.
AGACGACCACAAAAAAAGGCCCGATTTATTAGGCTCTTGCACCACCCTGCCAATCAGTCCTAATGGCTGACTCCACATCTGGGCCATCAAGAAGTAGTTTTTCACCAGGTCCCTGTCGGCATCAATGCCCAGACATTAAAAAAGGTACTGAGCCAGCAGGGCAAATCCAAAGTCTCACCTGTGTGCATATCATAGTCGCCGGGGTAGGCATAGGGATCATATGCAGCCTGGAAAGAAAGAGACAATGTCAGGAGTGCACGCCAAGCAGGGATTCCAAAATGCTCGTCCTCGGGCGTCCCCACCTAGCAGGAGCTGAACGACACCAGGCAGACGAGACAGTCCCCATCTTGGAGAGGCTCACACGGGTGTGAGCACGAGCAAATACGACCCACAGTTACGGATGAAATAAGGCAGGAATAGTATGAGCGCATCTGCAGCATCTCAGCCCCGCGGACACCAATGTGGAGCAGACGGGCGTGGGGGGGGGGGCAGTCCCGGAGCAGGGATGGTCGCGGCCGCCAGATTCCGGCCGGATCGGGACGCCGCCTCCCCCCGGGGATAGATCCCACCGAGCCAGGTCCCCAAGGCGGAGCCGGCCGCGCGCACACCCCTCCATTACCTCAGACTCGTAGTCATCAGCGGGGTAAGACATGGCTACGGCGCGGGAGAGAACGGAAGTATTACGCCCGGGGTGGCCGAACCGGAAGTCCCGCCCAACCTAAGCTCTTCCGGGGAGCTGACTGTAGCTTTGATTGGACGGACGGAGCTCGCTGGCTCCTCCCTCCAATAGAGGCTTTCCTAATGATGTGTGTCGGGAGGTTGGTGTACGCTCGGAAATATGGGCCGGTGGGAGTTCCATCCCTTGGCTCATGTCTACGATCTCATGGATCGGGGGAGGAGGCAAGAAGCTCGTACCAAGTTCGAGGATATTTCCAGGCCAATGTGGTTATGGAGCGAGATGAAAAAAAAAAAAAAACCCAAACAAACAAACAAAAAATCAACCAAAGACGGGAAAAAAAGGAGTCAGAAGAGAATGCTGCCTGCAATGAGAAATGTCTTCTTTTTTTTTTTAAGATTTATTTATTTATTATGCATACAGTTTTACAGAAGAGGGCACCAGATGTCATCATAGATGGTTGTGAGCCACCATGTGGTTGCTGGGAATTGAACTCAGGACCTCTAGAAGAGCAGTCAGTGCTCTTAACCTCTGAGCCATCTCTCCAGCCCTGAGAAAGGTCTTAAAAAAACAAAAAAGTTAAGCCAGGTTACCGGTGTCATAGCCGGCTGGCAGGTAAAGCTTCTTGCTTTAACCTGCTGGAAGGAGAGAACCGATTCCTCCTCTGACCTCCAAGTACACTGGAGGACACACACACTAAATAAATGTAAAGGTAAAAATTGGGAGAAGGGTGAAAATTGAGACCTTGGTCCCATGAAATAAGAAGACATAGAGAAGGGTCGCCGCTTTTGGACTTTGGGTTTAGAGCAGGCAAAGATGGAATCAACTGTAGAATGTCTGGATTTGGTCACCTTAGACTTCTGCAAGAGAGCTAGCTTAGGGGCTGGAGAGATGGCTCAGCGGTTAAGAGCACTGACTGTTCTTCCTGAGGACCTGAATTCAGTTCCCAGCATCCACATGGCAGCTCACAACTGTCTGTAATTCCAAGATCTGACACCCTTACACAGTTATACATGCAGGCAAAACACCAGTTTACATAAAATAAAAATAAATATTTAAAAAAAGAGAGAGAGGAAGCTAGCTTAGTAAAAGCCCCCAAGGTGGTAGAGGTGGGTTTTTCAAGCAACCCGAAAGGATACTTGGAGTGTAGAGGTCCTTGGGTTGCATAGTTCGCTAGGTCATCACAGTAAGAGGAAATCTGCCTTCCAGTCCCTCCCTTAGCTGACTTACCTGTCTTTCCTTCTGGGCACCAGCATCCATATCTCCTGGTCACAGCACTCTTTGCTTACAGCCAGGTATATTCCTCTGGGCTTTGGCACTCATGGTTACCGAGGCAAGACTTTGTTACAAATTCCCCCAGGATCACTGGCGAGGCTCTGTGGCTGCATAGGTGTTGCATAATGATACCTTCTTTGTAAAGCATTTAGAATTGCCATACTCCTCCTTGATTCCTTAATAATAAAGAAATAAATAAAACTTCTTAAATAATTATTTATTTATTTGTGTGTGTGTGTGTGTGTGTGTGTGTGTGTGTGATGCACAGAGGGTGTCAATCTTTGAATTACAGCTGATTGTGAACTCACCTCTGCGGGGGCTGGGGGTGAAATATAGGTCCTCTCCAAGAGTAGCAAGCATTCTTTAACTACTGAGCCATCTCTGCAGCTCCAAAATTTCTTATTTGTTTGTTTATCTGTTTTTGGCAGAGGGTCTCTCTATTACATGGTGTCCTGGAACTCAATTTGTAGACCATACATAGTTCTTGGTGTCCTGGAACTCAATTTGTAGACCAGGCTGGCCCCAAGTGCTGCCTCAGCCTCCCAAGTACTGGGATCAAAGGTGTGCGATACTATACCCAGCCCCACCAAGATATTTTAACATAGGCTTAAGCACTAGCATTGGGAGCTAGAAGCACTTAGAAAAATGTCAGACACAGCTGAGGGCAGGGATGTGAGCATCTCAACTAGTCACAGAAGGTAATACCAATGATGGATACTGATTCCTGGGGGTAAGGGGTTTGCTTCTGCCGTTTTCCTTTGCCTCCTCCTCTGTAATAGGACCAGAAGTGAGTGTGGTCCTGAGACTAATGACCCTTAAGTTTTAGAGCTTCTAGACTCCCAAGGAACTCTTCTGACTACAGTGAGGTTATCCAGTAAGGTGCTCACATAGGCATATGTTTTTATTCCATTTGCACAATAGCACCTTTACTGCAATGGCTCAAGGAAGCTCTTTCCACTTGGGTTTCCCTTTTGTTATTGTTCCCCTGTGTCTGGAAGCATCTGGAATCCTGTTGAAAGGATTTCACCTGGGAACATATGTATGCAATAAACTTTGTTGTGGATATAAGTTATTGCTGGCATTCTGCTATCGATGAGTATCCACAGTGAGAAGTTTTTTTTTTTTTTTTTTTTTTTTTAAAAAAAACCTTTATTTATTTATTTGCCTGGAACTGGAACTACAGACAGTTGTTAGCTGCCATGTGGGTGCTGGGAATCGAACCCGGGTCCTCTGGAAGAGCAGACGGTGCTCTTAACCGCTGAGCCATCTCTCCAGCCCCCGAGAAGTTTTTTTTTAAACAACTTTTTTTTTTAAACTTTATTTATTTGCCTTGGTGTTTGCATGGAACTGGAACTACAGACAGTTGTTAGCTGCCATGTGGGTGCTGGGAATCGAACCCCAGTCCTCTGGAAGAGCAGATGGTGCTCTTAACCGCTGAGCCATCTCTCCAGCCTCCTCCACAGTGAGAAGTTTAATCAGAGCACTAGGGAATTGAATATACCTGAAACCTCACAGTGCATCTATTCCAGGGATTTCATACACTTGGCCAAAATTTGAAGATATTTCTCAAAATGTGTAAAGACATAGTTTAAAAAGAGTTGTGAACTTGGAAGAAATTTTTTTTTTTTAAATTTTGAGCCAAATATGGCGATACATTTCTGTAGACCCAGCACTTCAGAGGCTGAGGCAGGAGGATTTCAAGTATAATGCTGCTGGGTGGTGGTGGTGTTGTTGGCTGCTGTTTGCATGCTTGCCTTTGATCCCTTCAGTCTAACCCTGAGACAGACACAGGTGGATCTCTGAGTTCAAGGCCAGCCTTGTCTTCAGAGTGAATCCTAGTCCTTCTAGGGTCTTCCAGGGAGTTAGAGACTAAATGATTAAACATAGTTTTGTTTTTTTTTAAGTTGTGATAAAAAGTATATTAGGTAAAAATTCTAGGGCTGGAGAAATGGCTCAGCTGTTACGAGCACTGACTGTTCTTCTGGAGTACCTGAGTTCGATTCCCAGCATCCACATGGCAGCTCACAACTGTCTGTAATTCCAAGATCTGACACCTGTACACAGTTATACATGCAGGCAAAACACCAATTCACATGAAAAGAAAAATAAATATTTATATAAAAAACTCTAGACTCACAAAGATAAGATAAGTAATAAAATATTTTCTCTACTTTTGCCAAATACAGATGAATTGGACAATTTAACTGTAATTCTTTTTTAAAAAAATTATTTATTATGCATACGGTGTTCTACCTTCAAGCTAGAAGAGGGTGCCAGATCTCATTGTAGATGGTTGTGAGTCACCATGTGGTTGCTGGGAACTGAACCCAGGACCTCTGGAAGAACAGTCAGTGCTCTTAACCTCTGAGCCATCTCTCCAGCCCCTTAACTGTAATTCTTACTTGGTAACTGCTATTGTTGTTATAGTATAATTTTACTATGCTTAAGTTAAAACATTCCATTTTATTTAGACAAAAAGGGGAAATACTGTGGAATAATCCTCTGTACACTGTAAAAATGTGTTGCTGTCATTGCTAATAAAAAGTTGATTGTCAGATAGGTAAGCAGGATTTTTGGGACAGAGAGAACACTGGGAAGAAGGGTGGGGTCTTGGGAATCTCAAGAGCAGATTCAAAGAGAAGGAAGATGAACATGTTGTGTTGAAGGAAAAGGAACCACCACATGGCAGAAGGTAGATAAAAACAATGGATTAATTTAAAATGTGTTAGCTATGAGCCAAGTATTCATAATAAAAAATAAGACTCTGAATCGTTATTTGGGAAAGGCTGCTGAGACACAGAGAAATTCTGCCTATATTTTAGAACAGGTGAGAGTTGGACAGAAAAACCAAGTCTTAGGAAAACAGAATTTAATGCTAAAAAAGTTTGATCTAACCTAGGTTATAGAGAACACAATTATCTTTCCATTTTCAGTTATAACAATTGTTGAAACTGGGCCTGGGAGTTCAAGTTTGTAATCCCAGCTACTCAAGTGGCTGAGGCAAGTTCAAGGCCAGCCTGGGTTGTACAGAGTTCAAGGCCAACCTGGTAAATGCAGTGAAACCCCATCTCAAAAAGTAAAAAGAAAGCCCAGGAAACAGCTCAAAGGTGGAACACTTACCTATCACGTGGCCAATCCTAAATTCAAACCCGAGTGTTGAAGAGGAAAAAAGGCCTACAAAATTGTTTCAGCTCCAGAAACAACTAGCATGTTAAATCAGAAAAAAAGTAAGTATGTAGCTGGACAGTGGTGGGGCACACCTTTGATCTCAGCACTTGAGGAATGGAAGCAGGTGCATCTCTGAGTTTGAGGCTAGCCTGGTCTACAAATTGAGTTCTGGGATAGCCAGGGCTTCATGGAAAAGTCCTGTCTCAAAAAACCAAAACCATCAATTTGTATATTTGCCTCCTGGATTTTGAGAACTTTGTGTTGTTTTTGTTTTAATTTCTTATTATTTCTTATTAATTTCTTAAGGTTCTTATTTTGCTCTCTGGCTGGCCTGGTACTTGCTATGTAGACCAGGCTGGCCTCAAATTTATCTCAGCTTCTCCAGTGATAGGATTACAGTTATGGACCACAACTAGTAGCTAGTTGTGGCTTTAACATTTTATTTTGTCTTATTTATTTTTTAAAGATTTACTATAAAGATTTATCATTTTATCATGTTCTGCCTGCATGTATGCCTTCACACCAGAAGAGGGCACCAGATCTCATTATGGATGGCTGTGAGTCACCACGGGGTTCCTAGGAATTGAACTCTAGAAGAGCAGCCAGTGGTCTTAACCTCTGAGCCATCTCTCTAGCCCCTTGTCTTGTTATTTGAAATAAGGTCTCACTGTGTAACTCAAGCTGGCCTTCAGCTTTTGACCTCAGTTTTACAAGTTCCTGAGATTTTAGGTGTGTACACTGATGTCCAACTTAATTTTTATTCTTTATGTGAACTTCAATATCCCAAACTTAGATGGCCTGCTTATCGTAGTATATTTTACTTACTTAGTAGGCAGCACTTCTTACCTCTTCTAGAACATATACTTTCTTTTATTTTTATTTTTTAAGATTTATTTATTCACTATGTATACAACATTCTGCCTCCATATGCCTACACACCAGAAGAGGGCACCAGACCTCATTACAGATGCCTGTGAGTCACATATGGAATTACAGTCAGTTGTTAGCTGCCATGTAGATGCTGGGAATTGAACTCAGGACCTCTGGAAGAACAGCCAGTGCTCTTAACCTCTGAGCCACACACACGTTAAAAACTAGGTATTTGGGACTGGAAAGATAATACAGTGTTTAAGAGTCAAAACACCAGTGTACATAAAATAAGTAGGTTAAAAAGAAATTACAGGGGCTGGAGAGATGGCTCAGCGGTTAAGAGCACCGTCTGCTCTTCCAGAGGACCCGGGTTCGATTCCCAGCACCCACATGGCAGCTAACAACTGTCTGTAGTTCCAGTTTCAGGCAAACACCAAGGCAAATAAATAAATAAAGTTAAAAAAAAAGAAAAGAAAAGAAAAGAAATTACAACAGCCTGGCAGTAGTGGTGTACACTTTTAATTCCAGAACTTGGGAGGCAGAGGTGGATCTCTGAGTTCAATGCTAGCCTGTCTTACAGTGCAAGGTCCAGAGAAACCATTTTCAAAAGAAAAAAAAGTAACAATAATAACAACAACAATTGCAATCTGACTTTCAGGTTCAACCCAGTTTCAACCGGAGTTTTCTCTTCTCAATTAAGGACAAGTTTTAGCTTTTCAGTTGTGGGGGTGGGGGTGTGGGGTGTGAAAAAAGTTACCTGGTAACAGTTATCACAACTCCAGGTGTACAATACAGCTTATGGTTTGACCACATCAAAAATCTTTGCTATAGTACATGTGATCTCTACTATGAGGATGGAGTCTATATTTAAGGGCCTAGGAGCTGGTGTGGTCTTTGATCAGCATAGCATAGAGGTCACCAGGCTATGAAGTACATGTGACATCTCCCCTAAGGTTGGGTTCTACTGACTGAGAAACAAAGGCCTAGGGAGGGAGAATCTGGGAAAAACGTCCTGGGAACTGAAGCCTGGCCTGAAAGATAGCAAAGGTCACCAGTCACTAACCACATCATCGAGTCTCAGTTTTCTGAGTGGAAAAGAGGTGTATACTCATCCCTTGAAGATGAGCCTGTCCTTAACATTACAAGATTCCCTAGTGTTTCCATAGCAATCCGCCCCTCCCCTCCCTCTCTCATACTCCATATTCACTGCATCTGCAAATCTTACCGTCTCTACTTCCAGAAATATTCCTACAAGCTAGTGTCTGACCACCTTGTCCCCATCATTCTTGTCTAGGTCCTCTGCATTGTAATCGCTACCTCCTCCCTCTTGCTTCCATTTAAACCCATATTTGTACAATTGCATCTGAGTCTAGACTGGGCCCATTGGTTGACAGCACATTAACTCGGCTAAGAAACACAATTTTGGTGAAGAGATGAAAGACTTTTACAGACTATACAATCTTTCATCACAGGGTGTTTCATTTCGCAAGGTTCCTCTGTAAATGAAAAGGCAGAACTTCAAAGGAAAAGGAACAGAGCAGCCTCGGGCTCCTAGAATAGGGAGCTCAGCAGCTGAAATGCTGCGTTTTCCCTGGGATCTGAGGTAGGAAATTTTCTGGCTTGGGTCCTTAGTGATAGCCCAGTCTATCCAGGCTTTGCAGACAGATGTGTCTGAAACTCTTTCATGGCCCTGAGGTTTGTTTGTAGTTCACTTCCTGTACTGATCACTATCTCAGAAGCCCTGCATCCCATCCTCCACCCTTACTTAACCAGTCAGAAGCATCATTGCGGATCCTCCAGTAGAGGCTTCATCAAGCAAAATCTAAACTGAGGCACACTATATAATAAAAAAGCCAATAGGGGCTGGAGAGATGGCTCAGAGGTTAAGAGCACTGACTGTTCTTCCAGAGGGCCTGAGTTCAATTCCCACCAACGACATGGTGGCTCACAACCATCTATAATAAAATTTGGTACCCTCTTCTGGTGTGTAAGCATACATGGAGGCAGAATGTTATATACATTATGAATAAATAAATATTTTTTAAAAAGTCAATACAGGGGCAGGCTGTCACCTTATTGCATCCTAAATTCTATCTTTTCCTCTATCACCATAGACTTTGAAGACTATATTGTTCTTGACCATAAATACACAATCTACTTACTTGTCTGGGTATTATTTTGTTTTGCTTTGCACCATTATTTTTTTTAAATTTATTCTTTTTTTGTATATAAGGGTTTTGCTTGTATGTATGTATTGTATACATACATGCATGAGGGGCCTTGGAGGTCAGATCTAATGGAACTGGGAGAGTAGTGGGCACTTTGAACTTCTAAACCATCTCTTCAGCCTGGAGCTTTGCTAAAAAAAAAAAAAAAAAAAAAATCAGGTGGTGGTGGCACAAACCCTTAATCCCAGCATTTAGGATGAAGAAGCAGGAAAACCTTGGATTTGGGGCCAGCCTAGTCTACAAAGCAAGTTCCAAGATAGTTAGGGCTGTTACCCAGAGAAATAAAAAACCTATCTCCCAAACCCGAAAAAAGAAGAAAGAAAAAATGCAAAATAGTTGAAGCACAAGATAAGATTTAAATCAGTATAAAAATGTTCAAAGACCTTAAAAGATGACTAAATTCTTTATTGAAGACAATAAAAACACAGAGAAACAATGAAATGAAATAATAAAAACCATTAAAGACATGTCAGTAGAAACAGAATCACTAAAAAGAACCCAAGCTGCAAGAAAACTAGAAATGAAAATTTAGGATGTCAAAGCAAAACCCCAGAGATCAGTGCCTGAATTCAGCCATCATCAGAGAAGCTGGTGGGAACAGATGGGAACTAACACGAAGACCCACAATTGGACAATGTGCAGAAAGCAAGGGACTTTAGGGCCAAAGGAGACACAGATCTAATCAAAGAAGAAGCAGAAAGATTGCAGGAGACAGAGAAATCCTGTCTCCTGTGTGTGTGTTAAGATTTATTAAGACAGGATGGCACTTTCTAGCTCTGGCTAGTCTGGAGTTCACAATAGGCCAAAGCACAATAGCAATAGTGGAGAAATCAGGTCATGTATTCACATGTCTTTCCATTTTTAGAAGAATGCCAATAAAAAAGTTATTTGAAAGCTGCCAAGGGTTATTTTAAATTTTTATTATTATTTGTGATGGGACTGTGGGGGAAGGAAGGAGAAAGGGAGACAGACAGACTGTGGGTGCATCTGTGCCATAGAGCCAGTGTAGGGGTTAAAAGAGAACTTTTTTTAAAAAAAAAATACTTATTTATTATGTATACAGTGTACAGAAGAGGGATCTCATAGATGGTTGTGAGCCACCATGTGGTTGCTGGGGAATTGAACTCAGGACCTCTGGAAGAACAGTCAGTGCTCCTAACCTCTGAGCCATCTCTCCAGCCCCAGGATCTGGGACCAGAGTCCAGTGGGCAATTTATTGCAACAAGAGTTCTCACCTGCTGAACCTTGTGGTTCTCAACCTTCCTGAGCTGCACCCATTTAATAAAGGTCTTCATGTTGTGGTGACCCCCACCCATTTAATAAAGGTCTTCATGTTGTGGTGACCCCCACACATTTAATTGTTTTCTTTGCTACTTCATAACTGTAATTTTGCTTCTGTCATGAATTATAATATAAATATATGACATGCAGATGATCTAAATGTCTGATAGGCAGGCAGATGCTCTTAGGCTATGAAAACTAAAGTCCCGCCTTTCCGCTCGGCCGTTCTCCTGCACAGGAGGCAGCCATGGCGCCCAGCCGGAATGGTATGATCCTGAAGCCCCACTTCCACAAGGACTGGCAGCGGCGAGTGGACACTTGGTTCAACCAGCCGGCACGCAAGATCCGCAGACGCAAGGTGCGGCAGGCGAAAGCACGCCGCATTGCCCCTCGGCCCGCAGCCGGTCCCATCAGGCCCATAGTGAGGTGTCCGACGGTGAGATACCACACCAAGGTCCGAGCCGGCAGGGGCTTCAGCCTGGAAGAGCTCAAGGTGGCTGGTATCCATAAGAAAGTGGCTCGCACCTCGGTATCTCTGTGGACCCGAGGAGGCGAAACAAATCCACTGAATCCCTCCAGGCCAATGTGCAGCGCCTGAAGGAGTACTGCTCCAAGCTCATACTCTTCCCCAGGAAGCCTTCTGCTTCCAAGAAGGGAGATAGTTCTGCTGAAGAAATTAAATTAGCTACCCAGCTAACAGGACCTGTGATGCCTATCCGAAATGTCTACAAAAAGGAGAAAGCCAGAGTCATCACAGAGGAAGAGAAGAACTTCAAAGCTTTTGCCAGTCTTCGCATGGCCCGGGCCAATGCCCGGCTCTTTGGCATCCGAGCAAAGAGGGCGAAGGAAGCTGCAGAGCAGGATGTTGAAAAGAA
>PVIH01030653.1:0-11897 GCA_004025045.1 Sigmodon hispidus | reverse complement strand
GAAGAAAAATGACCAGATGTGTTGGGAGGGGGAAGAGACCTTGAATAAGGATATATAGGGAAAGCTGAACACAAAGAAAATATATGTGTAGCAATCTTATTTGTATTTCTACCCTTGATAAGCCATGCTTATGATTCTTATCCTCTGTATAGTTATTGTTAACTCTTCTGCATTTTAAATTCTTTTTACTTTTTTTTTTTGATAAATACAAAATAAAGAAGAAAAAAAAAACTTTAAAAAAAAATTGTCTTTACAGTGTTGGAGTTGACCAAAAGCTCTGTAATTGAAATTAAGTTTTCAGAATAGCAAGACAATAGTGCCTGGTACTATAAACCTAGATAATTACACATGACTAGTAAGGTTGTATATCTCAGAGAAGAACATCTAACCATCAGTTTCTTGAACCACTATAATTTTTTTAATAGAAGATATACATGGAACAAATGATTTTTTATATGACAATAGTGCTTAATTTTATGACTTCTGTTGATGTCCTCAAATGAAGGGTCACACTTTTTATCTGTTGTCAGTCAAGCTAACTGAATTACTACTATATGGGAAATTAAACAAAGGAAAAAATATACACTCCAGTAACAATTTGGCGGATTATTCTACAAATCAGAAACAGTTCAGTCTAAATAGAAAAATAAATTGGTAAATACTACACATATTTTAGGGGGAAAGTATAATGATTCTTCTTGGCAGAGAAAGAGAGGAATATTTGTTAAAATAGTATTAGAAGGGCTTTGTTTTGTACTTGCTATTTAAATTTATATTACAGCAGCATTCAAGGGTAGTCTTAGATTTGTATTATATTATGCTCAGAAAAACTTCTTGTAAGTTGTTGAAAAACTATGAAATTTTGTTCAATATAATGATACCAAAGAAAACAACCACTACCTGTAAAATCTTTAGATTCTATTTCTTTCTCATATAGAAAGCTTTATGTTGTGATCTATTCATTCTGTCATTCCAGTTCTCGGGCTTTTGCTGTCCTATGCTAACTTAGAAAATATTATTACTGGCTTTGAAACCCACTACAAATTAAAGTTCTGTAACCCCTTGTGCTTACTCATTGCTCTTCCATAATAAAAATCTGTAGCAGGGATCAGAATTTGCCCAGGTAAATACTTGTGATGTCAAGGAACTGAATCTGATTGGAGAGTGGTCAGCTGATACAAAATTAAATATATAAGTGCCCTATTCTGTACATGTTTCTACCTCAGTTTAAAATATTTTACACATTAATACATATTAAATATGTTGTCATTTCCACAATGCAATTTCTACCTCTGTTTATTTATGCTAGTCATAACATTTGTTATAATATATATACAAATTGTTTTATATAACCCTGTTTAGATATTTTGTACAATAATATGTAGTTAAGATACTGTTGTTACTTTATACAATATATGTATCCTAGTTAATATTCATAAGCTTCTCACACTTAAAGTTATCATGCAAAAATTATACACTCATTTGTAAAATGCTGTTCTTACAATATGAGCTTCAGTCTTTCTCAGTTAACTAAAATTACAGATTACTACTACTCAGATTTGTCACATAACAGTCAAGATACTCAAGCTTTCCAAAAACATGCTAAAATATATCAGATAGATAAGTGTTTTCAACCTCTTCATAAACTGAGAAAATATGACACTCAAGATTTCATTATCTAAAATTCTGCCATGAGAGACACAACAACTCCTGACATCACTGTTCTTTTCCTGAGGTAGTATTGAGCCTCACAGACATCTCACAAAGAGATTGCCTTCTTTGCCAGATAATGGCCTAATGGGCAAAAGACTACATTTGCCTCCAGTACTGTCAGCATACACACTGTTTAATCTTGACAAACAATATAAAAGAAAAAGACTGCCAAAGCTTGCCTAGACAAAATAATACAGTCTCTCCCAAAAATAGCCTACTTCTAAAGAGACTTGTCAGATATCCTATGCCAATAGCCAAAAAGATAGATGCTCCCACTATACAGAAAAGCAATAGATGACTGTCCAAGTAGTTAACTGTCGGTTGTCCTCTCCTAAATCTTAAAAGTTACCCTCTCATGCTTCCAAACTTCAAATAATATATTTTTCCCTCTCAGGTCTTAATAGTGTTAAAGACTAAATAGTTAAAGTTATTATTACTTCATATCTTAACAAAAAAATTCAAATATTAAAACTTTGTTATTCAAGATGAACAGCCTTAAAGCAATTCCAATACGTTACTTCAGATCAATATTCTAGACATTAAGATATACCTTATATTTATTGTTTGCTAGTTGTAGTGTAACTTTGCTTATGCTAGTGTCTTTTTCTTCCCCAGACACAACCTTATGATAATCCCTATAGTAGATAGTCTTATACTTAGTTTAAAACTTTCTTATTTAGATGTAAGGGGGAGATATAGCAGGAAATCAGAATTTACCCAGGTAAACACTTGTGACTTCAAGAAACTGAATCTGATTGGGGAGTGGCCAGCTGCAGCAAGACCCAGGACACAGAGGTGACTCTCACTCTCTTGGTCCCAGCATGCTCAAGGAAGAAGCCTCCGACATCCCCATTCCATTCCTCTGCATGTCTCTGACCCTTTTTATCCCACCAAAATTATCTTTATACCATAAATGTTTCTAAAATAATAAATATTACCAGATTATGTAGCAGGAAATCTGAAGTTATGTAAAAAAAAAATGCGCCGGAGTGCTGAGCTGGGTGGAGTCGGACATCTGGGGGGGAAAGACAAAAGAGCGCTGCGCCGGAAGACGAAGGCATCGCTGGAGAGTGATGTGGAAGAAAGGACAGGTTGGCTGGGACAGGTCTCGCTCTGCTGTGCAGATGGTTCCACGGATCACTTCTGCTCTGCACGGTTAGGATTGCTCCGGTTCTCCACTGTTGGGACTGCTCCTGCTTGCTGCGGTGCGGATCGTTCATGCTCTCCAAGGTCCTGCTCTCCACTTCTCCGTCCTTCTCCTATTTTTTCTCCTTCTCCCCTGGAACAATTCCTGTTATGTAAGTAACTTTTAAATAAAAATCCTTAGTTAGCATATATTTCTTGGTGGGTTAGTACCGTAATAAGATTATATTTAAAAGCAGTTAAAAATCATTTGCCAATAAAAATGTGTACTTATTGTTTCTTTGTTCATTATGACTGTGGAATGCATTGCAAACTATCAATCTTCAAAGGTATAACTTAATCACACCATCTCTTAAAAAATAAATGAGTTTATGAACTAGTTGAAAGTGTAATACTTATAATGAGAATAACTACTTTCTAGATATCTAAGTTTCGTATTGCTCTCAGCTGCCTATTTGAATTTCAGCTAAACTGTTCATCACAGAAGAGTAAGATGTGGATTCTTATCAAAACTATGAGGTCTACTGATTCCATTACATCTATCTGCATCTATATTATTTTCCAGGAATTTTCCTCCTCTCTGGGTACCATGATTTACCTTTTTATTGTCTATGAACAATCTTTTCTTTCCAAAAGTATATTTAAACGAACCTCTTTCTATAAAAGTTTTCAAAATTATTTGTACATATAAACCAACTGTAATCTTAAAAATAATCTCATATCTTAATGCATTAATATATAATTTTTACTCAAAAAACAAAGTATAAGGAGAATAGACAGGGTTTCTATAAAGACAACATTGATAGAATGAATTTATATTTAAAATATTTATTAGACTGACTTAGAAGTTCTGATCTTAATCCAACAATGCCTACCTCCATGCTGGAGAGTCTTGAGAGGATATTAGCTGCTCAGTGTAAGAAACTTGTTTCCTTAACATTCCTTATTTGCTGTTAAAGGCCTGGTGGATTGACTGGTTTTCAGTTTATATTGGCAGGCCAAGTGGTCTGGGTTTGAATATGAGAGAAGAATAGCAGTAGCAGCAGCAAGAGCCATAAAAAGAGAAAAAATAAATTCCTGAAAAAAATAGATAAGTTTATCAGTGAAAAATAAAGGCAAATAGGAACAAAAATAGAAGAATTTTTCTTGAACCTCTTATATCTGAGGAGCTTTCTAAAGATGCTGTCCTCATTCTCATATAGGTTAGATACTACAACTTCAGTTGACCTAATGAAGAAAATCCCACAAGGACATGTACAGAGATTTGCCTCTTAATTGAATCCAAAATGAAACAATTTGACAACTAAAATTAACTATCAAATATTTTTGGAAGTTTGTCTTACTCAAAATTATTTTGATATACAAATAATGCCATTTGACATTTTATTTAAATTTTTTATCCCCTCATATCAATTAATCAAATACTAATTATTTTTTCACATTTAAATTTTTTACTGTTCTCTATTTAGGCATTGTTACCATCAAACCCAAACATTATCAGTTAATGTAGTAGTTTCCCTGATTTCTTGGTAATGTTCTCCAGAGTTTTTTTATATTTCTTCATCTTTAATAAATTTTTTCTACTCATCCAATATTTTATTAATATTTGACAAGGTCTTGATATTTCCCTCAGTCATTTCAAATGCTATTATATAGAGATATTATTTTTTATTATATTACTGCAGTAGAACAAGTTTTGTGCTCAAAAATTAGCTTAAATTTTCAGTCTCTTATTTTTTAGATATCTAACTGTTCAAATCAAAAATTGCTCTTTTCTTTTTAATCTGAAGTTTTCAATGACACATGTAATTGAATGTAAGAACAAATGTGTTATTTGATTCTTTTCTTTCTTGGCTGAATAACATAAAATAAATATAGTTTCACTTCTTCTTTTCCAAATTGTATCCCCTTAATCTCCTTTCATTCTCTTATTGCTTTAGCTAAAACTTCGAGAATTATATTGAGTAGATAAGGGGATAGAGGACATCCTTGTCTTGTTCCTGATTTTAGTGAGATTGCTTTGAGGTTTTCTCTATTAAGTTTGATGCTGGCTGTGTGCTTCTTGTAAATCACCTTTATTATATTGAGATATTTTCCCTGTATTCCTGATCCCTCCAGAGCTTTTACAATAAAGGAGTGTTGGATTTTGTCAAAGGCTTTTTCAGCATCTAAGGATATGTTCATGTGTTTTTTTCCTTTAGTTTGTTTATATAATGGGTGATGTTTATAGTTTTTTGTATGTTGAACCATCCCTGTATTTCTGGGATGAAGCCTACTTGGTCATGGTGGTTGATATTTTTTATATATTATTGTATATGGTTTGTCAAAACTTCAAGATTTTTGAGAAATCTTCACTTTTATTTCCATAAAATTAACAGTAGTTTACACTCCTAGTAATAGAGAATAAGCATTCAGTCACCCATGTCTTAACCAGAATTTGATGTCATTTCATTTCTTGATGATAGCTAACCTCACCATAGTAAGATGGAACCTCAAGTTAGTTTTAGTGTGCATTTCCATGATGGATAATGATGTTAGTAGCATCCTGTGTTACTTGTGTTCATCAATTCGGGTTCGCACCTGTAGAATAAAAGAGGACAAAGAGAGATGCTGGTCATTTACTCAAGGAGAATGACACTTTATTGAATCACCATCTCAGTTTAAATATGGGGGCTACCTTTGGTGGGAAGCACAGTGGGAGTTCACCAGGTAACCAGAAATTACTGACTTTAGATAAAAAGCCCAACCTCCTGAACCATCCCCCACAGGCAGGAAAGCCAAAACAAATGGGACAATGGGAGACACAGGATATGCAACAAGCTACCAGCATGGTATATGCTAAGGCTCAGAGTACAGCTGAATTTTGTAGCAGGGGTCTACAGGCAGAATGGCAGGAACATACTAGAAAGGGAGTGGAGCTAGCAACTCACAGGCTGTGTTCTTCAAGGCTCAGACTGCAGGTGAAGGTCAGTGCAGGGGCCTACAGATGTGGAAAATTTCAACTGTCACACACATAAATTTCTTCTTCTGGAAACACCTTGTTTAGAACTATAGTCTATTCATTTGGTTGTTTTCTTGATATTTACATTAATGAGTTAATGTGTATTTTAAACATAAATCATTTGGCACATTTATAGCTGAAATAATATTTCCCCCATTCCATTGGCTTCCAAATTAAATGACTTTCTTTTCTGCCTTAAAGGGGCAGCTTAACTTTATGAAGTCACATTTGTTATTTCTGTTCTCATGTCACATGTGACCTGAGTCTTATTTAGACATTTTTCTTCTCTCTTATATTAAATCCCAACTGCACTTTTTTTCCTATTCCCAGTGTCTATTCCCAACCCTTGCCTTCCCCTAGATTCTCTATACTCTGCCTTATCTATGAAGCAGGCCTCTCATGGATATCAACTAAATAGCCATTCTGATAGAATATCTGATGAAATATTAATTCTGGTGGAATATCAAAATTGGGTGGATTTTGATTTCTCTGATGGCTAAGGATGTTGATCATTTAAGTGTTTTTTGACTATTTGATATTCTTTTGTTGAAAATTATGTTTAGCTAAGTATCCCATTTTTAGTTAGTTTTTAGTTTGTTGATGTCTACTGTCTTTAGTTCTTTATGTATTTTGGATGTCAGTCTTATGTTACATATAGAGTTTGTGAAGATCTTTTCTCATTTTCTGAGCTATTGTTTCATCCTATTGATAGTGTTCTTTGCCTTACAAAAGCTTTTCAGTTTCACAAGATCCAAGTTATAATTTTATTCTCAGTGCCTGCACTATTGGTTTTATGTACGGAAAGCTGCCTCCTGTCAAAGTGCATTTAAAACTCTGTAGTTAAAAAAATTTCTGTTCTGTTTGGGCCTGTGGTATAGACAAATCTCTCCCACCCAAGGTCCCATAGACGCTTATAAAATAATTTACATAGAAGGTTTATTTATAGTAATTGCTGGGCCAGAAGTTTAGATTTATTTTTAACTAGCTCTTACACTTAAATTAAGCAATGAATCTATTTATATTTAGCCAGGTGGATTGGTAATTTTGCTTCACTCTAGCATTTTTTATCTTCCTTCCTTTTTGTCTGGCTGGTATTTCTTCTCTGCCTTTTCTTTTCTCAGATTTTTCCTAGTCTGGTTGTCACACTTCTCTTTCCTGTCTTTTTTGACCAATTTGAATTATATCAAACCAACACAAGGGCAAAATCTTTACAGTGTACAAGATTATTTTCCCTTTAAAAACAGCACAGTTAATAGAGCATGAGACTCATATTCTCAGGGTTCTGAGTGTGAGGCAGGATATTCTTAAAGACCTTTCTCCCTTGTCTATCAAGGTTCAGTAGCTCTTT
This sequence comes from Sigmodon hispidus, assembly GCA_004025045.1. Taxonomy (NCBI): domain Eukaryota; kingdom Metazoa; phylum Chordata; class Mammalia; order Rodentia; family Cricetidae; genus Sigmodon; species Sigmodon hispidus. Next base: position 4,692 of record PVIH01030653.1, on the reverse strand, counting down.
TTGTATGTCATATTGTCCATTTTGGACATCATATAGTCAGCAGTATATCTGAGAACACTTTCTTGCTTAATGGCTAAACTCCATATGAAGGTTTTGTGTGTTTGTGTGTGTGTGTGTGTGTGTGTGTGTGTGTGTGTGTATGTGTGTGCCCATCATCTTACCTGAAATAGATTGGTGTTTCAAAGAGCAGACATGTATCATTATCATGAAAATTTAAAAAAAAATCCTATGTTATTAAAATATCTTAAATGCCATATTGTGAACACCTCTAAAGTGTTTGAACCTGTCTATATTTTTAGATAAGTTTATTTGCAATGACTACTAAATTGTATTTTTTAACTAATTAATTGGTAATAAAAATTTTCAGAGACTAGTAATTAACATTACATTATTATATGAGCTGTATTGGTATGATATCTTGAACAAGAGTAGAAATATATATACAATAACAAAATTAATCTTGATTTTGTAGTAGTATACAAAATTTGTATAAAATATACAAAAATCAAATCCAATGTAAATTATTTAAAACCAGTAGTTGCTTTTAAAAAATAGATTCAATAATCTACCCTTATGATCTAATATATCTATATTTCTACTCACTTTCTCTTTTATAAGACTCAACATTTTTGAGGTCTTTGATATGTATGGACTTGAATGTTTTGCTGATTGTTAGATTTGGAACTATTTGAATTCTTTTCTGTGCTGACTTCAGTTAGAGTAGAAACATTTGATGAAGATTTGTTTTTACATACTATATTTCTGACTTTATCAATAATTAGGTGTCCATAGAAATGTGAATTTAAATCTGGGACTTTGATCCAATCTACCCCATCAATGTGACTATTTTTATACCAATATCATGTGTTTTTTATTACTGTAGATTTGGACTAAAGCTAGCAAACAGGAATGGTGTTGCCTCCAGAGGTTCATTTATTATACATGGTTGTTTTACCTATCCTGGGTTTACTGTTTTTCTTATATGAATTTGAGCATTACTCTCACAAGTTTCTTTACAAAATTGTGCTGGAATTTTGATGAAGAATTGTGTAAAGTTTGTAAATTGTTGTTGATAAGATGGACATATTTATGATTTTGAGTCTATGAATCCTTTAGCATGAGAGATGTATTCATCTTTTAATAGTTTTTCAACTTTATGTAAAGTCTTGAAATTTTTATTGTACAGGTTTTTCAATTACATGGATAGATTTATGCCAAGATATTTTACAAGTGGCTAGAGTGGAAAAAAGATTTTTTTCTGATTATTTTTATTATCCCTTATCATCTGTACATAAGTAGGTTACAAATTATTTTACTTTTAAGCTAAATATTATATCCAAGTCACTAAAAATGAAGGTGTTTATCAACTTTAGGAATTTCCTGATAGAACTTTTGGGGTCATGTCTTTATACCATTAAATTATGTGCAAATAGCACTACTCTGACTTCCTCCTTTGCAGTTTCAATCTCCTCAATCTCCTTGAGTTGTTTTATTGTTCTATCTAGATATTGAAGTACTGTATCCAATTTATAGCCATGACTTGTTACTAATTTCACTGTAATTGTTTGAAATTTGTACCAATAAATTTGATATTGATCTTGCTGTAATTGTATTTATTATGCTTAGTTACTTATATCTCTGGTATTGCCAAGAGTTTCACCATGAAGAAGTGTTGGATTTTATCAAAGACATTTTTTTAGAATCAAATGAGATGCTCAATGGTTTTTTTTTTTCTTTCAGTTTATATAGAATATTACATTGACTGGTGTTTTTTCTTTCTTTGTTTGTTTCTTTCTTTGTTTGTTTGTTTCTTTCTTTCTTTTTCATGTTTTTTTTTTGTATGTTGAAACACTCCTGCATTACTGGGATGAAGCCTAGTTGGTCATGGTAGCTGATCTTTTCAATGTGCTCTTGGATTCAGTTTGCCTATATTTTATTGACTGTTTCTGCATCAATGTTCATGAAAAAAAATAGGTCTGTAATTCTCATTATTTTTTGACACTGTGTAATTTGAGCATCAGGGTTACTGTCACCACATAGAATAAATTTTGCAATGTTTGTCATCTTTCTCTTTTGTGGAATAATTTGAGAAGTGTCACCATTATCTCTTCTTTGAAAATCTGGTGGAATTCTGCATTAAAACCTTGTCTCTCTCCTTTTTGGTTGCTGTTTGGGAGACTTTAAATGACTGCTTTTATTTCCTTGTGAGTTATAAGTTTATTTATGTTTTTATCTCAAACTGATTTAATGTTTGGAAGAGACATCTATCAAGAAAATTGTCTGCTTTTTATGGATTTTTTCAATTTTGTGCAGTATTTGTTTTTAAAATATTTCAAAGATTATTGATATTTTTCTTGGTGAATGCTGTTATGCATCTTTTTCCTGTTCTGCTTTTGTCAGTTTGGATTTGGATATTGTCTCTGTGTGACTTTTAGTTAATTTGTAAACTATCTTGCTGTTTTTATAAAAAAACAATTTCATTGATTTTTTTTGTATTGTTCTCTTTTTGCAAATACATTGATTTCAGCCTTCCTGATTATTTTCTGCCATCTACTCCTCTTGGGTACATTTGCTTGCTTTTACTCTAGAGCTATCAAGTGAGGTCCTAAATTTTTAGTATGAAAAATTTACAATTCTCTTAGGTGGGCTCTTATTTCTTTGAAATTTCCTCTTAACATAACTTTCATTGTGTTCTATAAATTTGGGTATGTTGTGCTTTCATTTTCACTCAATTCTAGGCATTCTTTTATTTATTGCCTTTATCCAGTGGTCATTTTGTATGCTTTCACTTGCTTCTGTTGTTGTTTATAAAACAGTTCAATTTGTGGTGGTCTGAGAGAATGCAGCAGGGGCTATTTCATTTTTCTTATATCTGTTGAGACTTCTTTCATGGCCAATATTTGGTGAGTATTGAAGAAAGTCTGAGAGATGTTAAGAAGAAAGCCTATTGTTTTGACTTTTTGGTGAAGTGTTTCTATAGATATATGTTAAGTCTTTGAAGTTCAAATCTTTTATTGGCTCTATTATTTCTGTTTACTTTTTATCTGGATTACCTGTAGTTTGGTGAGAGTGGGGTAGTAAAATCTTCCTCTATCATAGTGTGAGGGACATAGTGTTATTTGAGCATTAATAGTTTTTCTCCTACAAATATGGGTGCTTTTGCCTTTTGGTCATAGAATTTGGTGACTGAAATACTATCTCAGTGGATTTTTTCTGTGAAGAGTAAGAAGTGCCTTTCCTACTTATGTAATTAATTTTTATTTGACTTCTATTTTGTAAGATGTTAGAATAGTGTGGTTTGTGCCCTTTTATTTAAAATAGTTTTCCAACCCTCTATTCTGAGGTAATACCTACCTCAGATGTTGAAATATTTTTCTTGTGTGCTGCAGAAGAAAAGATCCTTTTTCAGCCATTATATTAATCTGTGTCTTTTAATTGGGAAACTGAATCCATTGATATTGTGAGATATCAATGACCAATAATTGCTTTTGCTAATTTTGGGGGTTTCTTTTTTTTCAAAATTGGTGGTTATAGTGTGTGTGTCTTTATCCCTTTTTGGAGTTTTGCTCATGTGAGTTGATATTTGCTTATGTTTTTTATAGGTATTGTTAATCTACTTAGGTTGCAGTTTTTCTTCAAGTAATCTCAGTAGATCTGGATTTATGTACATACTTTCTTTAAATTTGACTTTATCTTGGAATGTCTTGTTTTCCTCATCTAGGTTACTTGAATGTCTTGCTGCATATAGTAGTCTGGGATTGCATCCTTGTAACCTTAGAGTCAACAGCACATTAGTCCACTCTTTTCTGGCTTATAATACCTCCATTCAGAAGTCTGCTATAATTCTCATAGATCACGTTTCAATTTTACTTGGACATTTCCCTTTGAAGCCTTTAATATTTTTTGTGCATGTCTAATGTCTTGATAAATATATATTTTGGGGATGTTCAGTATGTTCTGTAAGCTTACTATACAATGTTCTTTATAGGCATGCTCTTCTGAAACATATGATTAATATTTTTATAATTTATTAAAGATATTTTCAAGGATCTTTTGCTGAGAACTTACTTCTTTTTTTATTCCAGTTATTCTTATGTTTGACCTATTCACGGTGTTCCAGCTTTTTTGGATGTTTTCTCTCATGAATACTTTAGGTTTATTATTTTCTTTGACTAATGTATTTCTTCTTTTGTAACTGCAACACCTGAAATTCTCTCCTTCATGTCTTATGTTTTGTTGGTGATGCATACATCTATAATTTTTGTTCAATTATCCATATTTTTATTTTCAAAATTTTCTTTTATTTTCTCTATTGCTTTTACTTCCATTTTCAGATCATTGCCAGTTTTATTTATTTACTTCAACTGTTTGCTTTTCTTGGGTTTCTTGACATTTTCCATGGGATTTAAAGACATCCTCCAATTTTTGTTCATATTATTCCCAATTTCTTTAAGGTATTTGTTCAATTTTTTTTCCTTAAGAATCTCTGTTATGGTGCTCTCTGCGGCGTCCCAGCGCACTCTGGAGCAGGGGCAGCTGAACTCTGCACCTGGCCACACCCGCAGCCCCTGCTGCTCAGGGAATCTACTAAGAGCCCTACTGCGACCCTGAACTGAGTGAACTGAGCAAACCAACTGCAGGGGTCTATGAGGGGCGGATTCGAACCCTGACCAGAGGTGAGGAGGGCTCGGC
>PVIH01030652.1:0-11898 GCA_004025045.1 Sigmodon hispidus | reverse complement strand
GCAGAGAGCACAGGTCCCGGTGGCGGAACCGGAAGCAGTGTGAGGTCAACTCTCCCTCCCAGGCCAGGATACAGGCGCTGAGGCCCGCCGAGCCCTCCTCACCTCTGGTCAGGGTTCGAATCCGCCCCTCATAGACCCCTGCAGTTGGTTTGCTCAGTTCACTCAGTTCAGGGTCGCAGTAGGGCTCTTAGTAGATTCCTTGAGCAGCAGCAGGGGCTGCGGGTGTGGCCAGGTGCAGAGTTCAGCTGCCCCTGCTCCAGAGTGCGCTGGGACCTCAATATAAAATTAATATAAGCATCTGTGTGTTTCTGTGGGACTGTGAGTCTGGGCCACAGGCCAGACAGGCCAAAAACTTACTAATACAATTATCCCTCTCTGTTGTGCCTCCCATTCAACCATCCTCTCTCATGATCTCTTCCCACCTTCCCTTGTGTGCTCCCCATTATGCCCAATTTACTCAGGAGATCCTCCCTATTTCCCCTTCCCAGGGGAATCAATAGATATCTCTCTTAAGTTCCTCCTGTTACCTACTTTCTTGGGATTTTTGGGTTGTAGCCTGGTTATCCCTTGCTTTATGTTTATCTTTCTGGGTCTGTGTTACTTCACTCAGGATGATACTCTGCAGATTCATCCATTTGCCTTCAAATTTCAGGATGTCATTTTGTTTTTTACTGCAGAGTAAGTACTCCATTGTGTAGGTGTACCGCAATTTCTTAATCTGTTCTTTACGCTGTTTCCAGGTTCTGGCTATTATGAACATAGTTCTGGCTGCTATGAACATAGTTGAGCTGATACCCTTGGGGTAAGAATGTATATCCTCTGAGTATATGCCCAATAGTGGTATTGCTGGATCATTAATTGATTGATTCCCAGTTTTCTGAGGAACCGCCATACTGATTTCCAAAGTGACAGTACAAATTTGAACTCCTACCAGCAATGGAGATGTGTTCCCTTGCTCCACATCCCCTCCAGCAAAGATTGTCATCTGTGTTTTAGATCTCAGTCATTTTTACAGATGTAAGATGATATCTCAGAGTTGTTTTGATCTACATTTCTCTGATGGCTAAGGTTGCTGAGCAATTCTTTAAGTGTCTTTCAGCCATTTGAAATTTTTCTGTTGAGAATTTAGCTCTACACCCCATTTTTTAAATTAGATTATCTGAGATTTTGGCCTCTAGTTTCTTGAGTTTTCTACATATTTTAGAGATCAGTCCTCTGTCAGATATAAGGTTGGTGAAGATATTTTTTCATTCTTTAGGCTGTCACTTTGACAAGACAAAGATCTTAAAATAGCCTTTATGAATATGATAGGGGTCCTTAAAGAGGAAGTGAATAAATCTCTTTTTAAAATCTATGAAAACACAAACAGTGGAATTAAATGGATAAAGCAGTTGAGCTGAAAGTGGAAATAACCCCAATAAAGAAAATTCAAACTGACGGAAATCTAGAATAAAGGAGACTCAGGGTGGATGTTTGACTGTTCTGAATATACCTTGTTTTGTCTGATATTTTTTAAGTTGTCTGTTTTACTTCATAAAAAAATAAAATTAAAATTTTAAGAAGCAATTTCTAAAAACTGAAAGTCATATGAAACTAATTGTCAAATTGGTACAATAATCCCACAGAGCATAATTATTTTGAGTTATTTTTAAATATAGTCATGTATCCATACATCCCTAGTGGGATACACTCCAAAGGCAAAAAGAAATACAAAAGCATCTTCAATTCCTTGTAGCAACCATGTGCTGGGAATGATGTGGAATACTGAGGCTGTTTCAAGTAACATGTTGATGAGACTGGAGACCAAACCTTTTGATATGAAAGAATAAACAGAAATCTAAGTTTCATATTAAAGAGGTTAAGTAAATCCCTGTGGTTATGAATTTGAAGAAGTATTTTATATGAACTCATAATATACTTTATCGTGGAAGGGATCTGTTTGTAAGCTCCAACACTGAAAAGACATAGAAACAATCACTAATCCAGGAACAAAAATGTCTAGCTTATGACATTCAAACCATTTTGTACTCTGAAAAAAGATAAGGACTCCTTAAAAAAATAAGTTATTACACATGTGGAGTAAGAAGATAAGCTTGAAGTACATCTATGTATATGTGTGCAATATGTATACATACCTATATTACTTGTTTGTTTGTTTATTTTGATAATATTTGGATGGAGACCAGAACATGCTTATACTGGGAAAGTGATCTATCACTGAGCTCATATTGCATATATTTAAGTTCTTGGTCCATAAAAAGAAATTTAAAAAAATTATTTGTCACCTGAGGATAATGTTAGGAACCAACACATTCTTTTGAAAACTGGATAATAAAGAGAAAGAAATCATTTGTCATCTTCCCATTGTCACATGTATGCTAAAGTGTCCTATTTTCGTTTCTGAACTGAACCTCTTTTTTTCATATCCCAAGTATTTTTTCTCATTTTTATATTATTAATAAAGTCTCATTTTGTTATCCATGTATCCTCTTGTTCAAATGCCCTTCCCCCTCCTGCCCCTACAAGTTACTCTTCTCCACATCTCTTCATCTCCTTCCCAGCAAGGGCAGGAGGTCCCAAAGTCCTAAGGTGGCTTAGTTCAGCATCCACTCCAGGCAAATCCACTTTCCTCATCCCCACACCAAGACTGGATCAAGTGTTCTTCTGGAGGGAATGGGCTCCAAAGTGCCATGAATTGGATCTCTTTTCTTAATTTCCAATTTATATATTCACCTAGCTATTCAATATCTTCATTAAAATATAGTCATTTCAATTCAATATGTCTAAAACTAAAATTTGAATTATCTTCTTCTGCTTCTTTTAGTGTTTCCCCTTTTAAAAATGAGTATCCTTTTACATGAAAAACACTAATGTCTTTTTAAATTTCTCCTCTTCTCATCCCTCACTCCTAATTTAAAACAAATCTTCTTGGTTCTTGCTCTGAACTGTATCCAGAGTGAGGCATATCTTTTTTTCATCACTTGCTCCCTGGTCTGTGCTACAAATTGTTTCCCTTGTTCTCCAATGTTCACTCTTGCATCCCTAGTAGGTAATTGTCTGCACTTCAGACTGATCTTGCAAAAGCCAGCAAGATGATGATACTCATCCACTCCAACTTTTCAAACATATTCTAGCTTGCTCAGAGTAACATACAAGGTATTTCCACAGTTGCAACTAAGAGAGTCAGAAAAATAAAAACACTGAATAGACATAACTTGCCCATCCCCCAACCCAGTATTGACCACAGTGACAGTTTAACTGCAAAATAGCACACAATCAATTTCCTTTTTATTCTAGAAGACAGCTGGCCACAGAAAGCCATCTAGCCCTCCTATTGAACAGTCCTTCCTTTTAGGAAATGTTCTCAAATGTCCCCAACCACAGGCCACAAAATAGACCTGATAATCAGTTAATTATGTAATCTCCTATTTTTGCAAAATCTCTACTACAATAGAAAATTGCTAGTCAGAGATTACTTTTATTCTAAACAATAGTGTCTTCAGTTTTTCAAAGGTAAAGTACTCTTGAAAGGGTATAGGTACCATGTACCATTATAATTCATTTAAAAGCTTGTAGGGGGCTGGGGGTCTTTTCCCACATTTTCTCCTCAGTACCACTCAAGAATTGTCTGTTCCAGAATTCTCAACAAGCATTAAGCTGTAGGTCTAGTACACAATTTTCAAAACTGGACATGGTGGTACATACCACAAGCTGATCAATAACCTTTGGCTGAAATTTCACTTAAGATAAGATCAAAAGAGCCAGGACCCATCTTTCCTTTGAGCTGCACTCCAAGTTCTTTAGTAGCATAATTTAGGATTTGGGGTAGTTATTTTTTTTTGCTTTGGGGCCTTTAACCCATTTTTTTTTCTTTCTCGCTATTTCAGAATTGCTTAGTATTACAAATTTAGCCAGAAGCATATACCTCCCTCCAAGGCAAGCTCTCATTGACTAATCTTAGGTTTACTTTTATTGATTACTGGACTTGAGTCAGTGCCTTCTCATTATTTACAACTCAAAATACGTATTTATGGGAGGACATGATGGTTTAGAACTGAAATTTGTTTCCCAATCACCCCAAAGAAAAAATCAGCAACCTTCTGGTCTGTAGTGCTGAAGGCAGACAGGTCTCATCAAAATGACCTGAGGAGCTTTGTTGACTGACAACTCCGACATACTCCCTTCTATTTTTTCACATTTAGTTTAAAGCTTGATACATGTGTTCTGTCTTAAATTCAGGAATGGGGGTGTTAAAAATAACTCTTAATGCTTTTATTTGAGCAAAATGTGAATGGGTAAAACATTGTAATGTTGCGTAAGCACTAAGCCTCTGGCTGTTCCTTGGACACTCTACCTTTATCTGTCCCTTTAACTTTGATTATCTTCCGCAATTTGTTTTTTATTGATAAATAATTCCTGTTTATCATGCTTAGATATGATTTGTTAAATTCTGGTCTGACAGGTGAGAATTGAGCTCAGTTATTCAATCCTCTTATAAATACAGTGAAAAATATTTTCCATCCTGTCATCTTTCCCCAAATGCCCGATGAACTTTCATTATCAAATTTAAGAATGAAGCACTAGGAAAGTACAATGAAAGCTATGTAGATGCATGTTGAGTTTGTCCCACACCCACCTATAATCCAAAAATATCCCTTAAAAAGAAGAACAAGAAAAGGGGAAGGAGCAACTGTGGCAGTTTTATTATTCATAGCTATTGTATTAATTACTTTTCTATTGCCGTATAAAACAGCATGAGCAAGGCAACTTAGAGAAGGAAGGGCTTATTTGTACTTATAGTTCCATGAAATAGGAGTCCATCTCCATCATGGAAAGTAGTAGGCATGGAATCTGGAACAGTAAGCTCAAATCTTGAGCTGCAAGCATGAAGCAGAAAAAAGAAAACTGGCAGTAGGTGAGACTTTTTCACTCTAAACTCTCATCCCTCTTACCCCAGTGACATATTTTTCCAGCAAAGCCTACTGTCCTTACTGGGGAGAAGATGAGGAGATGGAGAGAAGAGAGAGGGATCAGGAAGGGTCAGGAGGGAGAAGGGAGTTTGAACAAGGGGATGCATAGATAAAAAATGAGACTTTATTCAAAAATTAAAAAATTTAAAAAAGAGAAGGGTTCGAAGACAAGATACAAGCATAGTAAACTACTAATACACAGAACAACTAAACTGCTTTCTCCAAACAGGTCTCACCTCCTACTTTACACTACCTCCCAACAGTGCCAACATATTACAAGTTGATAAAGAGATTTATGTGCTAATTATGTTAAAGGCCTCACTCTCCAGTCACCTCCCCATGATTGATTGAGTCTACCAGTTGAGACACAAAGCCTTCAACCAATATGCCTTTTATAGGGATATTGCTGGCCCAAATTTCATTCACCTCAGAGTAAACAAGCTTTCCTACAGAAGCCTAATTGCTAAAAAGCCACCATCTTTGCATTTAATAGCTGATGGTGCCCCTCCACACAACTATCCTGCTTTTCTCTGGGCCATTCTCTAAACATAGTTAGAAAACAACATGCCAGTCCTTTATTTTCTATTATTACTACTGCTACTGTTTATTTGGCTAATCTGCTAAATATCTGACTGTTGAACATCTGTGGGATAGAGTGGGAGAGAGATAGAGAAACACCATTTATTCTATGACACAAAGCAGTGATCCCTGATGCCCTGGCTACTATTATATCAACTTGACACAAGCTAGAGTTATCAAAGGGGAGGGACCCTCAGGTGAGAAAATGCTTCCATAAGATCATGATGTACACAGTCCTGTAGGATGTTTTCTTAATTAGTGATTGATGGCAGAGGGCTAAGGTCATTGTGGGTGGTGCTAACCCCAAGGTTAGCCTCTATAAGAGATCAGACCGAGCAACTCATGATGAGCAAGCCAGTAAGCAGCAGCCCTCCAGATGACCTCTGCATCAGCTCCTGCCTCTAGGTTCCTGCTATGCTTGAGTTCCTGTGCTGACTTCCTTCAATGATGAACAGTTCTATGGAAGTGTAAGCCTAATAAACCCTTTCCTCTCCAAGTTGCTTTGGTCTTGGTGTTTTGTAACAGCAACAGCAACACTAACATTGCTGCCTTTCCTTTCCATACACCTTGCTGTAACTCAGCTTTCCAGGAACGCTCTATTTTGTCTGCCCCTATTTTAGGCTAGAGTTTCTTAAAATGTTTTCACTCAAATCCTATTCCCCCTAGAAACTTTTACATAATCCACAATATATAGGTTTATAAAATAGGCATACAGCTAGTGGTAGTTTCAGTGAGATGTCTTCTATAGTCTCAGACTTGGTCCTCAGGCTCACTTGGTACCCAGTTGGTGGACCTGTTTGTGGAGGACATTTAGGAGATATAGTCTTGTTGGACAAGAATATTATCAAAGGAAGGCTTTGAAAGATTAAAGCTCCATCCTCATTACAGTTTGTTCTATTTTTTGTCTGTCTGTCTGTCTGTCTATCTATCTATCTATCTATCTATCTATCTATCTATCTATTTCTCCTTTGTGCTCTCTCTCCTATTTGTTCTCTCTCTCTCTCTCTCTCTCTCTCTCTCTCTCTCTCTCTCTCCCTTATGCATACAGTTTGAAGTTGTGAGCTCTCAACCATCATAGCATCTTAACCTCTGAAAGTGGAAGACAATATAAACTGTCATTTACATAATTGGCCTTGGCCATAATGTTCTATCACAGCAACAGAAAATAACTTATAAAGAAGTTAGTATCAGAAGTTGGATGTTGCTAGGAAGAACATGATGAGATTAGATTCTTGAAAGAATTTGGAAGATTTTGTAACTTTGGACTAGAAAATCAGTTTAACATTATAAGCAGAGCAAAATGGAATGTACTAGTAAGAGTATAAAAAATAGTAGTACTAAAAGCAAATGCAGAATGTGGAGTCCTTAAGAGGTTTTAAAGGGAGCAAAATGAGCAACTGGGCTAGAGATCATTTGTGTGATATTTTGACAAACAATATAGTTGTTTACTGCCCTTGTCCTAAGAACTTGTCTAGGCTAAAATTAAAAGCAATGGACTAGTTTCTTTAGTAGATTTCAAGATATTCCTAATACTGAATCTGTGCCCGTGATTGCTAATCACATGGTTATTGTCACATAGTTATCTACTCATGCAGGTCTACAATGAAAAGGAGAAAATGGAGCAGAAAAAAATACAAAGTGTATAGTTTAAAGAGATTAAAAACATCAAGCTTAATGTTACAGTTTTGTGATCAAAGACAGGCTGTAATTGTTTGGGGGAGATTAGCATCATTAAGGAGAAGCCTAATCTGTGTTGGAACAAAGAAAAAGGGGTCTGTGAAGTAAGATCCCATCTAACTAAGCTTACAACTTCTTAAAAAAAAAAAAAAAAAAAGACCAAAGAAGTTTTCTGCTCCTAGCAAGCAACTGAAGACCAAGGCTATTACAAATAAATGGCAGCCAAGGATCTGATATCCATCCTGAGCTGACAGCTGAACTAGACAATGTTGCTGACATGGTGTTAGTTTTAGAGTCAGGAAGAATCAAGAATAATGGAAATCTTCCTCCAAGGCTTCAGAGAGCCACTGAGGCCAGGTAGTGTGTAGCAGGAGACTCCCTGTATGAGGCCCTGAGAGGACAGGGTGCTTGCAAGACCACTAGGTTGCATTAGAGACCCTAAGATATTGGAGATATCATAGGATATCTGCCAAGGAGAGATACAAAATAAGAGTGTAGTCAGTCCAAGAGAAAAATGTATGTTTCAGGCAGCAAAGTTGTAGAACTCAATCCATCTATGTTCTTTGATACCGGACATGGAGCTACAGGATTTGGTTTTACTCTTCTTAGTTTTGGTCTTGCTTTAGTCCAAATTTCTTCATTATAATTCCATTCCTCACTTTTCTAACACTACTATGTATTCTGTAATATTCTATGTTGAAAGTGTGTTAATTGCTTTTTGATTTTACAGAAGCTCATAGCTGAAAAATTTCCTATAGTCTCAGAAGAGACTTTGGACTTTTAAAGTGTGTTGAGAGTATAAAAGGCTATGGGGACCAAATGCATTTTGTATTGTATCATAGCTATGATTCTATGGTGTCCAGAAAGTAGAATGTGATTTGCATGATATGTTCCCCATAGAATTGGACATTTGAATACTTGGCCCCTGGTATTCAAGAAGGTATGGCTTTGCTGGTAAATTATGTCATCAAGTAAAGGATTTTGTAGCTTAATGCCTTACTCTTCTTGTAGCTTTTTCTCTCTACTTTATGCATATAAATTTGAAGGACTTTCAGCTTCTCTAGACACTATGTCTCTGCTATGTCATCATGGACTCTTATTTTTTGGAACCATAAATCAAAACAAATTATTTTCTTTCAGTTGCCTTGGTCATAGTGATTAATAACAGCAGCAAAGTAACTAATGTATAAATTAAACATTTACTGATAAGAAAGCATAAACTTTGTATTTATTATTGTATATGTGTAAGAGAGTATTGGAATAAATGTATACATGCCATAAGACATATGGAGGTCACTGAACAACTCTGTGGAGTCTCCTTCCCCTTTCACATATGTTCCATGCATGAAACTCAGATCATTAGATATGCAAAACATGCTACCTAATAAGTCATCTCACTAGACCAAGATACTTATTCTAAAGCAATTCTTTGATCTTTTTTTTCTGATTAAATTGTATATTTTATTTTATTTTATTTTTAATTTACAGTTTTTTTCCTTCTTTATTTTGTATTTATCAAAAAAAACAGTAAAATGAATTTAAAATGCGGAAAAGTTAACAATAACTATAAAGAGCATAAGAATCATAAGCATGGCTTATCAAGGGTGGTAATGCAAATAATATTGCTACACATATATTTACTTTCAATTCTTTGATCTTAATGTGGTGATCCATGCTTTAATCTCAGAGCCAGGTGAATGTCTATGAGTCTGAAGCCTATGCAGTCTACATAGTGAGCTCCAAGCCAGCTAGGATTGCATAAAAAGAATCTGGAGAGAGAGAAACAATTCTTTGATATACATAAAATTTATCACAGCTGAGAGTTGATGAATGCCTTTAACCCTCACACAGACAAAGAAAAAAACAATGAGCATAAAATAAAATTTTAAAAAGAACATATAACTGGAACTAGGCGTGGCAACAAATGCCTTCATTCTCAGCATTTGAGAGGCAGAGGCAAATCTCTATGAGTTTGAGGCCAGCCTGATCTACAGAACAAGTTCCAGGACAGCCAAGGCTAAACAGAGAAACCCTAACTCAGGGGTAAAAAAGTTACCACTTACTAAAGATGAAGTCAAATTAACATTTTAACAAGATATATATATATATTTGTTTATGTAAAAGTTAAATCTTGGTTGAATATTTGATACTGCAAGATAGAGAGTAGCTTCAATATATTTCAAAGTTGATTGATATTTTCATATACTCATCAATGCTGAAAAGGTCACATCAAAGAAATGAGTAAGCCAAAATGGCATACATATGCTTAAGACCATGTTAAAAATTGTTGGAAATTTTGTTTTAATCCCAAACTAAAACTTATTTAATAATATTTTATGAATTTCAAGGTGGTAATTCATAGTTTTTTAATCAAACATTTTAATGCAGTACAAGCATACACAAATTTGATACATTCTGAGAAATGAGAGTAAGATAATGCTAAATGTCTTATCTTCTGTAATTAATTCAACGTGTTTATATAAGAGCAGAAGACTTTGGATATACAGTAAAAATACTTCAACTTAACACATACAATCAACTCAAACCTGAGTTGAAGTATTTCCTGCAGGATCTGTTGGTAACCTGTATCATGCTAGCATGCACACCTGTTTTGTGTTTAGAACCAAGCTGCAGTAAAATTGTGTGATACAACACAGGAAAACATTAGAGACAGGTCAAGTTCATAATGCATTTCATTTCAAATTTATGTGTGGTCATTGTGTATTTAGAAACCTTTTTACTGTTACTAATTCTCTTCAACACCTAAATTTGGTTACTTGTTTTTTTGAGATAGTATCTACCTAGCTGTCCTGGAATTCACTATGTAGACCATGCTAGCCTTGAACTCACAGATCTACCAGCCTCTACCTCTGCCTCTTGAGTTTTGCAATTAAAAGCATGTGTCACTATGCCTAGCTCCAGTTACATGTTCTTTTTTTTCAATGTTCATTGATCTTTTTTGTTTGTGTGATCATGTCAGAAGCCCTGGAACTAGAATTACAGACAAGTGTGAGCTGCCATATGGTTGCTTAGGATTGAACCCCAGTCCTTTGGGAGAGCAAACAATGCTGTCAACTGCTGAGCCATCTCTCCACCGCCCCCCCCCCAGTTTTATATTCTCAAACCACAGTTCAAGAAGCTATATTCTAGAGTTCTCCATAGGAGTTATTAATCAACTTTCTATTGGCTTTCCTCTCCCAGGAATTATTGGCATCCCTCAAATACAGATCACACCCCCACCACCACAAACTTCTGATTTCCTGTGATCTCTTCTTTCTTATTGGCTTACACTTTTTTATCATCTGTTGTAATCATTTTACTGATGCTACAATTTGGGTCTGGTTTGAGTATGTCCCCCAAGACTTCATGTGTTGCAATTCTCTTTATGGGATATTAAGAGAATGGAAACTTAATCTGACTGTGGTGATTAGAGATAGGACCCTGGGGATCAAAAACCATGAGGTCAGAAAATCTATCATTAAATCCTAGTGGCTTTATAAGAAGAATGAAAGGCATTAAAAGAAATGCTCCCTATCATTTGCTGAATAATACTCTATATCAGCATGAAACCTGTCATCAGTTGCATCCTCTAAAATTCACACCTCTGTAACAATATGAAAACTAAATCTCTTCTATTTGCTGCCTTCATTTATTATAGTAATAAACTGAACTGAGAAGGAAAACAGAGACAAGAGGATTTCTGTGAATTCAGAGACAGCCTGGTCCAATAGAAAGTTCCAAGACAGTCAGAACTACACACACAGAGCCTGCCTCGTTTTTTAAAAAAAAAATGAACTGATACAAAAAACAAAGGCTAGGAAATGCATACAGATGCTCAGTCCAATCTGGTGAATCAGAAATCTATGCACACCTAGGTTCTACAACATGCAGTTAACATGCATACTTTGGAAGATTTTATCAGGTGATTCACAGACTCGTTTACAAACTCTGTAGGACTTAAATAGGGCTAAAAATACATTTACAATCCCAATTAAAAGAAAAACATTTAATTGGGAATAGCTTACAATTCAGCTGTTTAGTCTGATATTGGTATGATGGGTGGCATGGCAGCATGTAGGTAGACATGGTGCTGAAGAAGGAACTGAGAGTTCTACATCTTGATCTGGGATTAGCTTGATCATAGGAGACCTCAAAGCCTGCCTCCACAGTAACATACACCCTCCAACAAGGTCACACTACTTAAACAAAGCTATACCCCCTAATAATGCCACTCCTCACAAGGACATTTTTTTCTCAAACCTCCATAATAAGTGCTAATAAAAATAAATGGTGGGCACTCTGGAGCAGGGGCAGATAAAATCTGCAGGTCATCATACCTGCAGCTCCTGCTGAGGGAAGTTGCACAGCTATCCACCGCCACCTCGAACTGAGCGAGCCAACATCTGCAGGGGTCTCTGAAGGACAGACTCAGACCCTGACCAGAGAGATGACAGGAAGCACACAAATCCGAGGGCCACAACTGACCAGGAGCCATCTAATCGTGAACCACTGAAGCCATGGGCAAACGTCAGTGCAAAAAATTACATAATAATACAAAGGACAACATGGTAACTCCAGAAGAGAGTGGCGATCTTACAAATACAAGACCTGAACTGAGCAATGAAGAGGAAACAGAAGGAAGCAACACTAAAAATTCCTTTTTGATGATCAT
>PVIH01030651.1:0-11900 GCA_004025045.1 Sigmodon hispidus | reverse complement strand
GCCACCCAGCCACCCAGCCACACAGCCACCCAGCCACCCAGCCACCCAGCCACCCAGCCACCCAGCCACCCAGCCACCCAGCCACACAGCCACCCAGCCACACAGCCACACAGCCACACAGCCACCCAGCCACCCATGGAGTTAAGAGTTAAAAGTAAGATATACAGAAGTAAGAAAAAGCCCAGAGGCAAAAGGTAAATGAGATAAATTACAATTTAAAAAAGCTGGTAAGAAATAAGCCAAGCTAAGGCCGGGCATTTATAATGAAGAATAAGTCTCTGTGTGTGAAGTATTTAAAAGCTGGGTGGCAGGCTCCCCAAACAGTAAAAACAAACAACAATCTTCTTCCTAATGAAATTCGTTCTGTGTAGAGCTGGTACATTTGAATACCCCCCTCCAACATTACCACTACACTTGTTTTCCTTTTGAGGAGCTTTGTATATTTTCTTTTCTTTTGCAAACAGAAGTGGTAACCCTCATCTTGACTCTCTCATTCAAGTCTAAACAGAGTCTGCCCAGCTGGTCCTGCAATAACTCGCCATGTTGTAAAGTTGAAACCCCACAATCTGACTGTTTTATGGAGAAGCCCTGGGCTGTCTTTTCTTTCCTTTTTTCCCACCTCAGGAAATATAACAGAGAACCACCTTAAAATTCTGTTGGTTTGTTTGGACTGTATTAAAATAAGGAATTGTCATAAATAAGAGCTATCAACACCAGTCAGGCTCCTTGTAGATATAGTAGCTTTAAGTTGCTATACACTGCTTGGAAAATGAGCTTACAGTGGATACCAAGAGATGCTGGAGTATTGACATTAGGATGACATTTCTCAGAATGTCTTCTGACAAAAGGCAAGCAAACAGGAGATTCTGTGGTTAATTCCGACACTCCTCTCTTGGTGAACTAGACTGTCACTTGGAGCTTCTTAGGTGTCACGAGGAAGCATTTCTTCTTTGTTGTAACATTTGTTAATGACCCATGAACTTGGAATCATAGAACACATTTCAGGAAGTTGTAGATCTCTGGACACCCATCTCATCCCACTCTATGCTTACCTGCACTTCCAAAAGGAACCTGCAGTCAGCTAACTAGGGTTTGTCTCCCAAGTCAAACTTGATCTTGGGTTCACTAACTATGCTGATATGATACTCTGAGACCAGGGACTTGAACTGAATTCTGTGCGTGTGACAGAGTCAAGGTTCAGCTTATCTTATCTAGAAGGCTCTGGCTCAGCAATGCCCTTGTGGTCAGATAAGCCATCAATCAAGAGATCTGACCTGATGGACTCTACTGATGTTGGCTGGGTCATCTGTTAGGCCACTGTCCTGACTCTCAATCTATCTGTATCCTCAACAGTCATAGCTCATGCTAAAATAACATGCCTTGGGCTTTTATGTCCATTACCAAATATCATTTGTCTTCAGATTATTTTCTTTCTTAGCCAACATCTCAAAATATTGATGACCCTACATTTATCCACAAAAATCTGGGTCTTATCAGAACAGTGGTGGCACATACCTTTAATCCCAGAACTTGGGAGGCATAGGAAGGCAGATCTCTGTGAGATCGAGGCCAGCCTGGTCTACAGAGGAAGTTCCAGAACAGCCAGGGCTATACAGAGAAACCCTGCCTAAACAAAACAAAACAAAACAAAACTGTGTTTCACAGCCTATGACAAATGTGTTTATATATAAGTTGTATATAGCTTATAGTATAGTATGCTGTATGTATAGATATATGTGTTATGTATGCATGTATAGTGTACTGTCACTCTCTGTATTAATAACAAGTATGGCTTCACATCCTAAATTTTAGGTAGCAAGATTAAGTGCATGCTCTTGAGATAGAGAGATGGCTCAGGAGTTAAGAACACTGGCTGCTCTTGCAGAAGGATCTAGGTTTGGCTCCCAGCACCCACTCGAAGTTTACAGCCAGTTTCAGTGATCTGATGCCCTCTCCTGGTCCCCATGGACACCGTACACACATGGTGCACATACATACATGAAGCCAACACACTCATACACCTAGAAATAAGTGACGATTCAAATACATCCTTTTTTCTTTTTCTACCTCTTCTTGGTGCTTTAGGAAAGCCCTGGAAAAGAGACTGCTGGTGTGACTTTCTATTCATTCATCATTACTATCACCTTCCTGGTGGTCTCCTGGCACAGGCAAACAGCCAAGGTACCCCCGGGCCTTGCCAAGATCCTGCTATACAGATCTCGAGCCCCTTAGGCAACCTACATATGCATGCACAAATGCTTGTTGATCAAGGGAGGAAGTGGCCTTTGTAACAGAACCACAACTGTGTCTGAGCGATGTCTATCTTGAAGAAAGTTCTCTTTCCCAGGTCCTTACTTCCTACCTCTCCACAGGACTTCCCTGTCTGCTTAGTCTCCTCCTGCTCCTCCTCCTCCTCCTCCTCCTCCTCCTCCTCCTCCTCCTCCTCCTCCTCTCAGGAAGGCTGGGGGTAAAGATGGGGATTTTGGAAACTAGGCGGCAGTGTCTTCATGGTTGAATCTCCCAAACACAACAATCACTCCATACTCGCCTTGCACATGTTCTTATCTTTGGAACCTCCAAACAACCACAGAATTTCGAAGTCACTCTCCCTGCAGCCATGTGGCTCAATCACCAGCCTCCGGGTACTTACGCAGCTGGAGGCCAGCAGCTAAAGGAGCAAGGTGTAAGCACACTGACCTCACAGAAAACAAAGCTGTTTCCCTACCAGGGGGGAGTGTCAGAAATGAGATGGGTTATTGCACAAATTCTGGTTGTATTAAAAGATAACCAGGGGGCTAGAGAGATGGCTCAGAGGTTGGGGGCACTGACTATTCTTCCAGACGTCCTGAGTTCAATTCTCAGCAACCATGTGGTGGCTCACAACCATCTAGAATGACATCTAGTACCCTCTTCTGTATACTGTATACATAACAAATAAACAAATCTTTTAAAAAAGAAAAAGAAACTCAGAGTCAGATATCAGGGAAAGGCTGAAATATCAGAGAGAGGAAGCACCACAGTCCAGTCTCACCCAGCCATCTTCCAGCTTTCTCAGCCTCCCTCCTTGTTGCATCTACTGCCTCATCAGTCTCCCTACGCCTGCCTTAACTACCTCCTTTGCCCAGTTGTATCCCATCCAGGTTAGGATTAAAGGCATGGGCTACTACTATTTGGTAGTCAGCCTTGAACTCACAGAAACACAGAAAGAACTCTGTCTCTGGAGTTACAGGATTAAAGGCAAGGCACCACCACTGCCTGCCTAGGAATCTGGAACTCCCTCTGTAAACCAAGCTGGCCTCAAACTCAGATCTGCTGAAATTAAAGGCATAGGTCACCATTCCTGGTCTTTCCCTGTGCTAGGATTACAGGTGTGAATTACCACTCTCTGATCCTCCTGGATTGACTGTGGGTAGATTTCTTCTCTGATAGTGCAGACTGGTTTTATTAAATATATAACATATCACCACAATGGATAAGACCCAGCATGGTAGTCTATGCCTTGGAATCTCAATACTGGGCAGGGCACAGGCAAGAGGCTAGCCTTGGCTACACAATGAGACATTGTGTCAAAAAAAGAAAGAAAGAATCAGAATTTCCCAGGATGCCCCATTCCTTGTGCATCGTCAGCATGGTGATAACTTCTAAGGATATGTGGGGCCGGTCCCTGGTGACTTCTTACTGGAGGACTGAGGAGTCCATAAAAACTCAGTGTCACTGTGAGTAAGTAATTATCAGGGACCAGAGATGCTGCTCATCCCCACTGCTAGGAATTGTGGTTTTCTTTGAGCAATTTTGTCTCCACCCTGATCAGAGATACCTTTCCATTTCTTGCACATGACATTTCTGAGAGCCTCTTTGTGTTATCTCTGCAGTAAATGGTGTAGAAACATTGATGCCAACCTATATATTCTCTCTGCTCTTCCTCAAGTGGGTCTGCACTGCCTTTTAACACATGTCTTTTAAAGACTTAAATTGACACCTAGGATAAGGAAGCCAAGGTCTAAATGATAACAAAGAAACCTCCCTGTGGGTACTTCAGCAGAGGATTTCCTTCAGCTGGCAGGGCTCTCTGCTATAGAGGAGCAGGTGGGATGGAAATGGAGCACCTAGGAATGCTTTGTGAGGACTCTCAGAGTAACTGTGGGTGCTCCAGAGAAGGCATACACCAATTTAGAAGCTTGGGGAAAAAGCTAGGAAATCTCAATGTAGAAGACCCACTCTGGCATCTCACACACCCACCTATACCTCGCATAAAGAGTGAATGTTATTAACATGAAAGAAGATGTATTCATTCCTGAGGTCTGTCCTACCCTCACCCCAGAAGGAGCCAATGATAGCGGAGTGGGAGCCCCCACCAAGCTGCTCACTCAGGTCTATCAGGGGCCCCTTACATAGCCTCCTGATCTTCCTAAAGAGTCCATGGCTTTTCCTTGGAAGTACCTTTAGAAGCATCAAAGTCACCCCTGGGGTTGGAACTGACAGTCCCTCTCAAAGTAGCCCTACATCAAAGCAGGGAGCCTGCCCTTCTGGCTGCCAGCATGGCTGGCTGACCCTATTTAAATAGATTCTGCATAAAGAAAGATCAAGTTTGAGTAATGTCTTCTCAGGTTTGCAAGCCAAATAGAACCTACAAACTTCTTTCCAGGGCCGTTCAGGTGTCTCCCAGGAGATTTTCTATTCAAAGGTCAAGGCAAGAGGGGGGGGGGGAGTTAGTCAGAGGCTCCCTCTTTCTGTCCTCTCCTGATTGCTCAAGGGGACCCCGTGTTGTGAAACTCACTGATGTCACCTCCAGACTGCCACTGGACAAGGCCAGCATGATATGAGGGAGGCGCTTTGGGGGCTGCTGAGAATCACAGCCGGCTTCAGCTCAAGAACTTCAGCACCCACAGGAAGCTGGTCCCCGGGTGTTTCTGGATTATAGAGCCCATACCTCCCTTCCCCCAGCCTACTTCCTTCCTCTAAGGCTGGTGCTCACCAAGATGAGGAAGGGCGTCCAAGTGAAGTGTAGCCTCCCCAGAAGCCTCCTAGACACTCTGAAGATTGGCAGAGACAGATGTGCCCTGGAGGACAGCACCCTCATTCCCATGCCCTCACTATTAGCAGCATCAGAGTTTGAACTCACTTGGCAGTGTAGACCCGCTCAAAGGCAAGTGTCCCAGTCCTTTGAAAGCTTCTTCCATTCTGCATCCTGCTTTCAAGCTCCACCTTGTGGGCGAAGAACGCTGCCAGGGGAGAAAAGATTTGGATTTGGTTCATAACCAGGAACATTCAGGAGTCTGTTCCTTAACTGTTTTCCTAAAACATAAAAATGCTTCCTGGGTTTGGAGTCTAAATAGGCCTTCAGGTCCTTCCCATCACAACTGTCACTTAGCAGGAATGTCTCCAGCATCAGCCCCTCATCAATGTATTTGGTGTTGGGACAAGGCGGCAAAGCTTAAGAAACTTACAGTTGAAAGATATTGGCAACCATGAAAAGCAGCAATGACTCTACAGAATGACTCGGAGGGGTCCAGCCCACTAGCTTAATCCACTGGTCATGTCGCAGGATGTCTAGAGAAAACGATACCTACGATAAAATCTGAAGAATAGGCAGGAATTTGCCACATGTCTGTAGGGAGCAGGGGATGCAAGGGAGTCTCTTTGTAGAGGGGCATATGCAAAGGCCTGTGTGCCTGTGGCTCAGTGGATCCAGCTCAGGATAGAGGATGGACTGAGCTGAGGATCAGGACCAGGAGAACTACAAATGAGGATATGAATGGCTATTTTATAAAGGACAATTTCCCAATTATATAGATTACTTTATTTTTAAATGTGTATGGGCTTTCCCTGCATGTGTGTGTATGTACCACAT
Organism: Sigmodon hispidus; assembly: GCA_004025045.1. Classification (NCBI taxonomy): domain Eukaryota; kingdom Metazoa; phylum Chordata; class Mammalia; order Rodentia; family Cricetidae; genus Sigmodon; species Sigmodon hispidus. The sequence continues at coordinate 6,049 of PVIH01030651.1, read as the reverse complement.
GTGTGCAGTAGCCATGGAGGCCAGAAGAGGGCATCAGATCCTCTGAAACTGGAGTTACAGATGTTTGTAGGTCATCACTATGTGAGCTCTGGGAATTGAACTAGAGTCCTCCACAAAAGCAGCCAGTGCTCTTAACAGCTGAGCCATCTCTCCAGCCCTAGTGAATGATTATTTTAATGGCTTATCTGTTGTCTCTTCCCATGAACCAGATGGTTTGCTTGAATCTGAAAACAAAATAGACTGAGACCCTGAGTCCAAGGAGCTCCTGTTTTATAGATGGGTATCCAGTAAATATGACTTTTATAATACAATTTTACAGTGAATAAAACTATGGAGAAAGGAGACGGAGGTGGCTGGGGAGCATCCCAGTGGAAGAGAGAGCACTAACCAGCACCTGAAAGTCCCTGGGTTCTACTCCAACATGGAAAAAGGGGGTGGGGGAGTGAAGTTGTAGTTTGGTCAGTAGAGAGTTTGCCAAAGCTCCAGGTTTGATCCCTGGAATCACATAAAACTGAGTATGGTGTCAGACATTGATAATCCTAGCGCCCAGGAGGTAAAGGCAGAAACATTAGGGACTTGGGGTCATCCCCAGTGATGCAGTAAGTTTGAGGCCAGCCTGAGATACGGGGGATGGGAAGGGAGAAGAGTGAAAAGGCACAAACGGGCAGAGCATGGGATTCTGAGAGTGAGGCCCAAGCAGAAGGCAGCATCTGAGCCAAGCGTTTGGTTTAGAGAAACTGCTGGTCCTGGGGAGAGCTATGTGATGAGGACGAGGAGTGACCCATGGGCATGCGCAGAGCAACTGGGGAAGCAAAAGCTATTATGTCTTTGGGGCATCAGGTGCTTAGATTAGGCAGACCCAAGACGGAAGAAGTCGGGAGCTGACCAAGGCCATGGCTGTAGTGGTGTAAAAGATGGGGTGCAGAGGGGATGGCTGTAGATGGTGCAGGATAAAGGTTATTTCTCCTCTCCTATTTTCTTCCCATACTCCCATCTAGGGAGTGGAAATTGAGAGGATGTGATTGGCCTCTTCCTCTACCCATTTCCTATTTGTCTCCTCCAAAACTTATGAAAAGGGGGCTCTACCAACTGCATTAGATAGAGGCTTGTGTGTGTGTGTGTGTTACAAAAACACAAAATAATACTCTTTTATAGGAACATGCCCATTTTGAGCATATCCAAAGGACTCACTTGTACAGAAGAAAGCTCACCACATTGCAGGCCCCTCACTGAACCTTCATGGACTCTCTGAAGCAGGGATTGTTTGGTTCTGAAGACAAGGGGATCACGCTGAGGGGGCCTGGGCTCAGGGCTGTTCATTTCCAGCTTAGAAGAGCCTCTCCTGTAGCTATCATTTAAGCTACAAGTCTGTTCTGAAGGTCTCTACTAACAGAAAACAGAGTAGAAAATTCCATGTCTCCTTTCCAAGACCTAAGATAACCTCTTTTGTCTCTGAGCAGAGAAAAGAGACAGATAACCTGAAAGCCAAAGGCTGCCTCTTCAGTCCGCAACAGGATTCAATTGAGTGCCTCTGTTCACCTCATCCTCCCCGTCATGCTCAGAAAAGAAAGCCTTCCTTATCCCCCAAGAAGGAGTCATCTCTCTGCTGTCTAGCCCAAACCTCCTCACATCTGTTTCTTCACCTTTACCTCCAAAGATCTCCTTCCACTCACCTAAAGACGCTTGCAAACCCTGCCTTCCCCTGCATCCAGACTTCAGCACGTTTTCCTCAGTCCAATATCAGCTCCTCTCACTTTGTCCTCCTTCTCCTCCTCCTCCTCATCCTCCCTGAGCCCCTGCAATCCTCCAGTGAATCCAGAACCTCGTAGGCAAAGCCTTCTCCTGGCTTATTGTCGTTCACACTAAACCAAAATCAGCAAGACCGTGAGAGGCGAGCACCCACAGATAGCCACAAACAGCTCCTCAGAAGTCACCACAAATTGGATACTGACAAACCCTGACCTAACATACCCTCAACAGCTACCATGGGCAGGTAGCACCTTCTCAGGTGAGGGGGTGAGGGTGGCAGAGCACTCAAACAAACTTCTTGGGGGGGTTACATAAAAAAAAAAGCCCGAGATTCAGTTTACCATCAAGTAAACAGGAGCCGGCAGAATAATAGTCACAGGTATACACACACACACACATAAATAGCTTCCATGAGGCTGTTTTAAGAGAACTGGCATCGGCGTTATCAGGAGCTGGTTTCTCTGGCAGTGGATGGATGGATCTCAACCTTCCGAACAATGCTGTGACCCTTTAATACAGTTCTTCCTGCTGTGCGACCCCCAACCATAAAATGCTTTTCTTGCTACAGCATAACTGTATTTCTGCTGTTGTTATGAATCGTACTGTAAATAGCCGATGTGCAGGATAGCTGATACGAAACCTCCCTGGGGGAGGGGGGGTCACGACTCACTGGCTGAGAACCACTGCTCTGTGGTGAGCATGTCAGGAAGAATCCCAGGAAGGGAGACGGTGGCTTGTGATGGAGGAGGAGAGAGTGTGGACTCCCCTCACCTTCTCTCATCACTCCATGGGCTGTGGGGACAGCACCCTGTGGAAGGAGCCCTTTATTTGCTGGCCCTACATCCAGGACAGTCGTCCTTCACACACCTTCTTTCCTGGTCGCCTGTATCTTTTTCCCAAATAGATGCTCCCCTGCTTTGGTGGAGTTACTTTCCCAATAAATCCACCCTAAGGAAGAAATGTTTTAAGTAAAAACTACATTTAATACACCTACCCTGGCCAATGCCACAGCTTAGCCTCAACTGCCTTAAATGTGCTCCGAATACTGCCAGTGGTCTATTGTTGGGCAAAGCTAGCTAACACAAATCTCATTTCGCAATACTTTCACATGACTTTCACATTGTGTATTCTACTAAAAGTGAAAGGTGGTTCTGTAGGCACTCTTCTTACATCTTGATAAAACTAAGAAGTCAATAGCAAAACCATAGTAAGTGTCCTAGTTAGGATTTCCATTGCTGCGATGAAACACCATGACCAAGAAGCAAGCTGGGGAGGAAAGGGTGCATTTGGCTTACACCTCCATATCGCCGTGTAAGAACTCAAGGAAGGCGGGAACCTGGAGATAAGAACTGATGTAGAGGCCGAGGAGGGGAGCTGCTTACTGGCTTGCTCAGCCTGCTTTTTATAGAACTCACAATCAGTCTAGGGATGGCCCCACCCCGAAGGGTCTGGATTCTTCCCCATCAAACACTAATCAGGAAAATGCCCCACAGGCTTGCCTACAGCCGGATCTTATGGAAGCATTTTCTCAACTGAGGCTCCTTCCGCTCAGATGATCTCAGCTTGTGTTGAACTGACATAAAACTATCAGCACAGTACGTTAGAGACAATTTGCATGTTTTTTCCAGGTTTGCCTGGTGGCAAAGCTGTTGGCCTCTCAGCAGGAGAGGGCAGAGGCTTTCTGACAGCTGTGCCAGGAAAGCAGCTGGGCTTTGATGATTCAGGACGGGGTTTCTCAGCTCGGCCTGTCCTTTCCAATCCGCATTCTGCTGGCTCAAACTGGAAAAGAGCCTTTAGTTCAAATATCTTGATGACTACAGTGTTTGAAGGCAGAGGGGAAGTCACCGCAGGCTGGCTGGGTGCTGCCCATCCTCAGGAAAGCAGGTTCTCGGGTCACTGAGAAGGCGAGCCAGCCACTGCACCTCGGGGGCATGAACAGTGTTCGATACTTGGTAATGTGGAAAACTGTTTTGACTAACAGGAAGTTTTCCAAATGGTGTTTTGTCATAGATGAGAAAGCGTAGGGGTTTTTTGCATATCTTTTTAGCATTCTCACACAGGTTTATAGTCCAGAATTCATTAGAATTGCAAAGGACTGAATTTTGGATTCAGTGTTGGCCTAAACTCACAGTTACAGGTCAGCACCAGCACTGCATCTCAACTTATTTAAATAATTTTTGTCCCAAGCAGGCATCTCTAGCAGTCACAGAAGGTCCTTCCTGGTAGATGCCTTCAGTCTCAGGCTCCTCCCTCACAGAAGGGCACAGCTTATCCAAAGCCTCTGTGTGTTATCATTGTGCAGGGCAGCAGCATCTCCCTTCCCTAAGCACAGCGAGGATACTCTGTGCCAACAGTGGCACCATGATGCTCTGGCTCCCCCTGGGTTCCTAGGAGGCGAAGGAAGGAGAGCAGTGCTGTGGGGCGGCTTGTTTGCCTAACATCTCACCAGGAGCCTTGCAGCTTCCCCTATTCCTGTCTGAGCGGAGAGCACAAGGGTGGGTGAAAGTGAACTTGAACTTTCTGTTCAGCCCAGTTCCAACTGCGTTGGCAGGAGACAGGACATGGCCACCAGTGCACCAAAGCCCATAAGGCACAGCGTCAGGTTCAGCGGAGAGGATTGAGGGGAGCCCCACCCAGGGCTGAGCAAGCACCGTCCCCGCCCCACACAGCTGTCTTCAGGAGACTGGAGGAGTCCTGTTATCACTGGCCCTAGGAGGTGGCCTTCTTACTGTCCTATCATCGGGCCTCTGGACACCGCCCAGTGCCATGCAAGGTCTCTGTAGGTGAGTGTGAGGGCTTCTCACTCAACCCCATCAATGTACAGCGCCAAGCGGTTTGAGGAAGTAGTGGCTTCAATAAGCCACTCATCCCCTATGAGTTGCAAGTTGATCAGTGTGATGTAGCCTGAAGATGGCTGGGTCCAAGCGCTCCACACTGTTGCTGTGTATAGAAAGCACGCTCATGTGTGCCAAGCTGGGCTTGCTCTGTGCCAGCATCTCCACATCCAAGATAAGGGCAAATATTACAGCATCCCAAGGTGGCTCAGAACTCCAAATTCCAAAGAGTGACAGTATGCAATCACGAGCAATTCCCATGACCCTTGGCTGCTGCCAATACACTCCAATTTTCTCTTAATAAACTGTAAAACACAAAGCCACTGGTACCCTTACAAAAAACAAAAAACAAAAAAAGCCTGAAAAAGACCCAAAGCAGAACTTTTGGCGACGGGTTTATACAGCTCAGCCCTTCACAGATCTGGGTGCTGTCAGTCCTTTAACCCTTATGAGATGACAGCAGTGCTAAGAAACAGGGTAGATAGATGAGAGATGACAGATATATAGAGAAAGAAGATAGACAGATACATAGATAGATAGATACATAGATATACATATATGAATGTATATGTATATATGAATATAGATTGTGTATGTGTGTGTGTGTGTGTGTGTGTGAAAAGCTCTACACTAAAGAGTTGGGATGTAGGTGAATAGTAGAGAACATAAGTAGTTACTTAGAATATACAAGGCCCTGAGTTCTCTCAGTCACACACACACACACACACACACACACACACACACACACACACACACACAAAGTATGGTTTTGAGTGTTTTTCCAGAAGAACTTTTTAAAGTACAGAAGTAAAATAATGATAAAATGCTTTCCCTATAGCTCCCAAATCAACCCCTCCCCTACACAGAGAGAGATGGGGGAGGACCTCAGTGGCCCTACACATTAGTAAACACAGCTCGCGCCTGAGTGCACATGCGCCCATGCTTTCTCTCTGGACCCCTGGCCATCCACCTTCTCGTATCCATACACTAACTGCAGACACTTGGCTCAAGTTCATCACCTGCACCTTCCTCTGTGAACATGACCAGTCATCAGCACTCAAGTGAAAGGTCCCGGAGCAGGAAAACTCCAACTCACATAGAGAGGCCGCCACCCTACACACCCATGTCCAGAGAAGTAGGTGGAGATGCCTAGTATATGTGCACACAGACTGTGCGCCTGACTTAGCACACCCCTGCTCTCCCGAAGGGAGGCGTCCCTTACCATTCTGGACCACGCTGATGAGGGTGACAATGACCAAGAGCACAATATTGCCCACGGTCTCTTGATCCATTCTTGCTCCAGGCTCTCTAGAGACAAATAGTCCAGCCCCAGTCAGTGCCTCAGCCTCACTGTGCAGGAAGGGGAAGTGCCAGCCCGGCTCTGCCTTTCACCACCAGTTTCCAAAGGTCCCCACACAGCCACCAACTGCTCCTGCTCCTCCCTCCTCCCCCACTCCCTCCTCTGG
>PVIH01030650.1:0-11879 GCA_004025045.1 Sigmodon hispidus | reverse complement strand
TAAATAATGGAGAAGAACCACACTTACCTGTAGGTATAAAGATAAACATTTAGAATGCAGTTAGATAGTTTAGAAATATGGCTTTCATCCACAAGTAGTTGGCTAGCTGTTCAGTAATGATAATGAACATCTTTCCACTCAACAGGACTTACATTTAATTATTCAGCTGTTGGCTACCTCCATGATTAAAAGTAGCACTATTACATATCAGTAATAGCTTGCCTGGCCAGCAGTCATTGCTGGATTTCACAGGTTTTACAGGCCTGGTTAGGATTACTGATTGAATTTTTCCTTAGGAGCATACATTACACTTTCTAATACTATAAGAGAAAGTCCTCAGTGTGGAGTCTTTCAAGTCAGTTGCACCTTGATTTCTCAGTCTTATGTATGACATGTATGATGTCTTCAGGATTGGGTCTTATCTTCAAGTCTTAGGAGACAACCAAGAGTAATGGGGAGTGCCTTGGACACCTTGACCAACACAATGGAAGGATTCCCATAGCAGGCAGTAAGCTTTATATTACATAGTTTATGGTTTTTAGGGAGAGCTTTATCACCTCATATTGCATAACTACGTTTAAACATATGTGGTATATACCACACACATATATAGTTTTAAGTAAATATAAAATAACATATTTCTCCAATGATTTTTTTTTAAAAAAATCCTTAATATTATTTATCCCTCATTCCTTCCTCACCCTATGTATTACACTTCTCCACTCCAGTAAAATGTGTAATATTTTATCACTAACTTCTTTTCTCTCCTTTAAGTTCAAGCAATAGTGGAGAGGGTACCTGAATGGGCCCTCCCCTGTAATCAAATTGATGACCACCCTAATTGTACTCATAATACCTTAATCCAGTAACTGCTGGATACTGATGTAGAGATCCAAACTGAGCACTGGGCTGAACTCCCAGCCTAGTTGAAGAGAGAGAGGAGGGATTATATGAGCAAAAGGGTCAAGATCATGATGGGGAAACCCACAGACATCTGTCTCAAGCTACTGGGAGATCACTGACTCTGGAGTGACAACTGAGGAACCCACATGTGACCAAACTTGGCCCTCTGAATGAGAATGACAGTTTAATAGTGTGTGTTGTTTATGGAGCCTCTAGCGTTGGGACCAGGATTTATCCCTTATGCATGAACTGGCTTTTTGACATTCCGTATCTATGGTGGAATGCCTTGCTCAGCCTTGATGTGGAGTGAGGGTTCCTGCCTCAACTTAAAATGCCAGACTTTATTGATTTCCTATGGCAGGCCTTATACTTTCTGAGGAGTGGGTGAGGGTGGTGTGGGGAGAAGCTTGGGGGGATTAGCTGAAGAAAAAGAGAGAGGAAACTGTGCTTGGTATGTAATATAAAAAGCTTTTAAATAAAAAAAAATTTTAAAATAGAGCACAAGTCTAAACAGAGTTTTTCCCAAAGAAGAAACATGAATGTTTTGGGAAGCAGTTTAAATATGTTAAACATTCTGAATAATCAGTGAAATTCAAATCAAAATTACTTTGATATTTTATTTTATACTATTCAGAATGTCCAATATTAATAAAATCATGATAGTTTATTCTGGCAAAGATGCAAAGTAAAGGGAACATTCATCCATTGCTGATTGGAGTGCAAACTTGTACAACCACTGTGGAAATTGGGAAACTGGTGTACCCCAAGGATCAGCTATACCACTCTTGTGCATAAATCCTTAATATTGTATATCCTCCTACGGAGACACTAGCTCACCACTGTTCATTGCTGCCTAGTCTAAATAACATAGCATAGAGAGAGCCCCATATGAACATCCCTCATTAGCAAATAAAGAATCAAGTTCTGAGAATGGGTTAAAATAAGTTGAGTTGTTAATCAAATATGTTTAATAAATGTGTTCTCAAAGTTAATTTGTTTTAAGAATAGGGATTTTATAGAAGAATGCATCCTAGATTTGTGTACTACAAATGATATGATGCTTTATGTTTGGTATAACAATGAATCAATGTGTTGATAATTGTAATGTCTCTAGGAAGTTATACTAGCTGACAAGAGATTGCTTTTAAAAATGGATAATGTTCAACTAAAAATAAAAACTAGTACCCATGAATTAATGCTAGATGGTCCATTCATTCTCTGTTAGTGTTTTTTTATTTCTTTAGATTATCACTCTATGGTAATTTTTTAGAATTATGAAATACAGTTTGCGACTCTTTTAGAATCCTTCTTCTGGCTTCTCTCTTTGTTATTCTGCTGCCATCTCAATGTGTGATATCCTTGAGTTATAGGAATCTTAATAACCCAGACTTTAACCACATTCTAATATCCAAAATAATCTTTATCCTTCCATAGTCACTTAAATGAATGTGTTTGCAGTTTAATGTACATAGGAGTTTTTTTGCATCTTGTCAAAATACATATTCTCGCTTGCTAAAGTTCAATTGAGCTTACAATTCTACATTTCTAATAAGCTCCACAGGTATACTCACTTCTGCTAGTTTGGAGACCTTTACCCTCTCATCACAAATTTTAGGGGACAGAAAAATAAATTAAAAAAATTTAAGTTAAAACAAGTTAAAAAAAACTTAAGTTATATTATATGGTAGGGGATTTATGAAAGACTTATTCTACTCAGAAAGCATATGTTCAATAACTCACATGGCAAAACAATATAAAAATGTTAAGCACTATCATAAACACAGGTAAGAAATACTTAAAGGATAATTAGTGCTGAGTCCTTCAAATCATGCAAAAAAAAAAGTAGGGTTCTTTACTTATAAAAATGTCAAAGTTTAGAGAAAGTACATATTATATTGTGCTTTGTGAACAAGAAACGTGAATTGTTATGGAAATAAATAATTGGTCAGAGGTCATAATTATAATTAAAACAAAAATTATATAAATACAATGCTTGAAACTATAAAATCTAGATTTTGATACAATGTTAATGCCTCTCTGATAGCTAAAGAAATACATTAACATTGTAGATAAGCTAAAAAGCCCCTGAATATTTGTAAATTTTTAATGTACTTATTTATTGATTTATTTGTGTATGTGTTGCCTACATGCATATAAGTACACTACATGTGTGTCTCGTACTTTTTGGGTTAAAAGAGGGTGTTAGATCACCTGGAGCAATTTTGGATGATTGTGAGCCATCATGTAGGTGCTGGGAATTGAACTCTAATACTCTATAAAAGCAACAAGCAGTTTGAACTATTAAGCACAGTTTTGAATATTATAAACCTAAACTACAATGCAAATCAAAGTAGATTGTAAGGGAGAAAAAAACATTTGTTAGTACATTTTTATAACAATACATAATACCTATAGCTTACCTTGCTAAATCAAGAAAAGTAAAAATATTTCTCCTAAAATTAGTAACAAGACAAGGGTGCAAACTCTTTCCAAACTTTTTCAATGTACTGATTTTAGACTTAGCTATAAGAATAGAAGAGGCAACTAAAAAGAGAAGGGATATAATTAAGAAAGAAAGATGTCAAAATATTCTTATTAGAAGATTATATGACTCTGTATATGCACAATACTAAAGACTCCACCAAAAATTTTCTTCAGCTGATAAATATATTTATCAATGATACAAAATTAATAGAAAAATACAAGTAGTCTTTCTACATGCCAACAATACTTATGCTAAGAAATAAATCCCAGAAAAATTCCATTCACAATATGCACAAAAATAAACTAAAGTATATTGAAATAAATCTAACCAAGAAAGTGACTTATACAAGCAAAAATTTTAAAACATTAATGAAACAAACTAAAGAGACCAGAAGATAGAAAGCCATGTTAATATATTTGTTGAACCAATATAAAAATAATCATTCTACCAATGAGAATACAAAAATTCATTGCAATCCCAATCAAAATTTTAATACATCATTACAAAAATTAAAAAGGCATCCTAAAAATTCACAAGGAATTATACACACACACATATACACAATCTGTGAAATTTTATTTTTCTCAGGGGGTTTATATAGTAAAGAAGGAAGTGGCAGGGCAGGGGGTTCATGGAGGAAAGGGCTGATATACAACCTAATCATGGAATGCTTTAACTGCAGGTTATTTGCATAGGAGTTCCTTTCTGACAGAAAGATAAAACTATTCCTGGCAACCTAGGGTGAGTCACATAATTGTTGGTAAATGGCTAACTAATGGGAGGGGAACAGGGAACTATAAACATGGCTAACTCATAAACTGAAAATGGCTAAGCTAACATGGCCATACTAAGGGCCAATACAGGCTTTGGCCCCCAGCAAATTCCAGCAGCACAGATATTATATTAAAGACATCCTTATACAAATGAACAGACAGAATATGGAATAAGAACCATATCTTTGATAGATATACATCTGACAGAGTATTAGATATACAAAGAACTCAATAAACCAAACACCAAAAAAAACCCCAACCCAATTAAAAATTTGGGCACAGAACATAACAGAGTTTTCAAAAGAAAACAAATCCATGTGTCTCAGATATATCTTTAAATGTTCACTAATGGTTTAAATAAAAACTGGTACAGGCAAAATCAAAATCAGCATGAAGTTTCCTCCAAAGCTAGCAATTGATCTACCACATGTTCTAGCTACAGATTTGCAGACCATGTATCCAAAGAAATCTATATACTATGACAAAAAAACTTGGTCCTCAAGTCTCATTGCTTCTCTATTCATAATAGACAGAAAATGAAAATAGCTTAAATTCACATCAGTTAATAAATGTGTAATGAACAAGTGACAAATCTATACAATAGAATATAATTCATCTGTTAAAAAATGAAGATACAAAATATACAAGTCAATGATGAAACTAGAAACAATAATTGTGAGTGAATTGAATGAGAACAAGAAAGACAGTTTCTGATTCTTATGTGGCTGTTAGATTAAATTTCAAGCACATGTTTTTAAAATATAGTACCTTTTTAAAATATAGTACCTATAAAAATCAGGAAAACAATAAGGCAGGAGGAGAGGAGAAATAGAATGTCAGTAGTATAATATGTAAATGAAAAATAGTGGAACAAGAAGGGTTACATGAGGTGGGGAGGGAAAGGCAGGATAAATGAGGCATTATGGGAAAGAATAGCTAATATTTAATAATTTTTTAAAGTTAAATGGAAGCATACCACCGTAGAAGCTTCTTATAATGTTTATAATATGCTGAGAGACTACTATAAAAGGAATCCAATAAACCAAACTCCAGGTAAAACAATCCAGTTAATAACTATTATATACACACACACATATATGTTAATATATAATTAATATAATATAATATAACATAATATATATTAAGCATCAAAAGGTGGAGCTCCATCCCAAAGGATATGTCTAGAAAATATTTCTCACAAAGCTCAGGGAAGATTGTGAAAGATGGAACAGCAAGACTTATGAATAAGGCATGAGAGACTTTGCTATAAGATAGTGTCTGCTAGTAACATTAGAAGCTATGAAATCTCACCAACATGACTACACAAATGTAAGCTGAACAAGGTTGACACCAATAGACATGCCAAAGTGGATGGAGAAAACCTCATGAAGCTTTACTCTGTACAAATAATTATAGGTAACTAAGAAACTGAGAACTCAAGAAAAAGTCTTCCAAAGTGAAAAGCATACCAATACCACTCAGTCCTGAAAAGATATGGACAAATAACATGAAAATATTAGATTCTACTCATGTATTTAGGAATATATGTGCATATAGGAATGCAGTGTAATTTCTATTACATGTAATTGAGTGATATTATAATTTCAAAAATAATTTTTAACAATAGCAATGAAAATTTTAAAAGTATGTAATCAATGAATATAAATAAAACATGTTATTTTTCTTTCATAAAGTATATTTTTTTAGGATTGCTACACATATATTTACTTTGTGTTCAGCTTTCCCTCTGAATTTTTTTTTCCATCTCTGTATATCCTTATTCAAGGTCCCTTCCCCCTCCCGCAACATCAGGTCATTTTTTCTTCTCCACAACTCCCCATCCCTCCCTGGGCAGGGAGCAGACAGTACTATGGTCCCACTGACCCAATAATGCTTGGATGAGTCTCCACTCCTGGCAAATCCAGTTTTGTCCCCCCTCCCTCAAGAGTGAGTCAGGTGTTCCTATAGTTGGAGTGGGATCCGAAGGGTCAGTCCAGGGTGTTTCTGATCCCAAGTTATTCAGTGGTCGTGGTTTGTAGCCTGGGTATGCTTGGTTTTTTTCTTGTTTGCTTCTTTAGAGACCACTAATGAGTGAGTACATCCCCTGCTTATCTTTCTGAGTTTGTGATACCTCGCTCAGGAGGATATTCTCCAAATCCATCCATTTGCCTGTGAATTTCAGGATATCGTTTTTTCTTACTGCTGAGTAGTATTCCATTGTGTAGATGTACCACGGTTTGTTAATCCATACTTCATTTGAGGGACATCTAGGTTGTTTCCAGGTTCTTGCTATTACAAATAATGCTGCTATGAACATAGATGAGCTAATACCTTTGGAGTGTGAATGTGCCTCTTTAGGGTATACACGCAGAAGTGGTATTGCTGGGTCCTTGGGGAGATTGATTGTCAATTTTCTGAGAAACCACCATATTGCATTCCAAAGTGGGTGAACAAGCTTACTCTCCCACCAACAATGGAGGAGTGTTACCCTTGCTCCATATCCTCTCCAACATAGGCTGTCATCTGTGCATTTTATCTTAGCCACTCTAATAGGTGTTAGGTGGTATCTCAAAGTAGTTTTGATTTGCATTTCTCTGATGGCTAAAGATGATGAGCACCTTCTCAGGTGCATTTGTAGTTCCCATGCTGAGAATTCCATTTTTAGATCTGTACCCCATTTTTTGATTGGGTTATTCAAGGTTTAGGGCTCTAGATTCTTGAGCCATCACTAGATGGTACCTGTCCAGAAAGCTGTCCATTTCTTCTAGGTTTTCCATTTTTTGTGGAATACAGATTTTCAAAATAGGACCTGATAATTCTCTGTGTTTCCTGGGGGTCTGTTGTTATGTCCCCCCTTTTCATTTCTGATTGTTGATTTGAACATTCCCTCTCTGTTTTTTGATTAGTTTGGCTAAGGGTTTATATATCTTGTGAACTATCTCAAAAACCAACTCTTAGATTCGTTGATTCTTTGTATTGTTCTTTTTGTTTCAATTGTATTGATTTCAGCTGTAAGTTTGATTATTTCCTGCTGTTTACTCCTTCTAGGTGACTTCACTTCTAATTGTTCTAAGGCTTTCAGCTGCACTGTTAGGTCTCTAGTGTGGGATTTCTCGAGGTTTTTCATGTAGGCATCTAGCACTATGAATTTTCCTCTTAAGACTGCTTTCCTTGTGTCCCACAAGTTTGGATACGTTGTAGATTCATTTTCATTGAATTCTAGGAAGACTTTGATTTCTTTCTTAATTTCTTCCTTCACCCAGAGATGGTTCAGCTGATTGATGTTTAGTTTCCATGAGTTGGTATGCTTTCTTTGGGTTTTTAAGTTGTTGAACTCTAACTTTAGGCTCTGGTGGTCCGATATGTTACAAGGGATTATTTGCATTTTTTGTATCTGTTGATATTTGCTTTATGACCAATTATGTATTCAATTTTGGAGAAAGTTCCATGAGGAGCTGAGAAATATGTATATTCCTTTGTGTTTGGGTGGAAGCTTCTGTAGATATCTATGAAATCCATTTGCATCATAACCTCATTTAGACTCCTTATTTCTCTGTTGAGACTCTGTCTTGTTGATCTATACAGGGTTGAAAGTGGGGTGTTGAAGTCTCCACTATTAGAGTGTAAGAACTGATGTGGGATTCAAGCTTTAGCAGTGTTTCTTTTACAAAAGTAGGTGCCCTTATATTAGGGGCATAAATATTTAAGATTGAAATCTCCTCTTGACCAATTTTTCCTGTGATGAATAAGTAGTGACCATCTTGGTCCCTTTTAATTGCTTTTAGCTTAAAGTCTACTTTGTTAGATACTAGGATTGCAACCCCCTGCTTGTTTCTGAGGATCATTTGACTGGAAAATCTTTTCCCAACCCTTTATTCTAAGCCTGTGTCTGTCTTTGCGGTTGAAGTATGTTTCTTGTAGGCAACAGAAGGATGGCTTCTGTTGTTGTATCCATCTTGTTAGTATGTGACATTTTATAGGCGAGTTGAGACCATTGATATTAAGGGAAATTAGTGACCCTTGATTCATATTTCCTGCCATTTATGGTGGTAACTTGTTTGTATTTCCTTTCTCTAGGGTATTCTTCTGTGAAATTATTGATTGTTTGTCATTTTGTGTGTTTTGTGATTGTGTGTGTTTGTGATACATATCTGGGTTCCTTAGGTTGGTATTTTCCCTCTAATACTCTCTGTAGTGCTGGATTGGTAGATAGATATTCTTTCAGTCTGACTTTGTCCTGAAATACATTGTTTACTCCATCTGTGGTGATTGATAATTTTGCAGGGTATAGTATTCTAGTTTGGCATCCATGCTGTTTTAGCGTCTATATAACTGCTGACCAAGCCCTTCTAGCTTTCATCGTTTCCATTGAATAGTCAGGTGTTATTCTGATGGGTCTGCCTTTATATGTGAGTTGGCCGTTTTCTTTTGCAGCTCCTAAAATTTTTTCTTTGTTCTGTATGTTTTGTGGCTTGATTATAATGTGGCACGCTGACTTTTTTGGGGAGGTCATATCTATTCGGTGTTGTGTAAGCTTCTTGTATCTTTATAGGCATTTCCTTCTTCAGGTTAGGGAAGTTTTCTTCTATGATTTCATTGAAAACATCATCTGTGCCTTTGAGCTGGTATTCTTGTCCTTCTTCTATTCGAAGTATTCTCAAGTCAGGTCTTTTCATGATGTCCCATATTTACTGAACATTTTGTGTATGGCTTTTTTAATTTTACTATTTTCTTTGACTGATATATCTATTTGAGCTTCTGAGTCTTCCACTTCAGAGATTCTATCTTCCATCCCTTGAACTATGTTTGTTATGCTTGTATCTGTGGTTCCAGCTTTTTTCTTCAGATTTTCTATTTCCATCTTTGCCTCATTTTGTGCCTTTTTTATTGCTTCCATTTCAACTTTTAGTTCCTGGCATGTTTCTTTCATAGATTTGTTCATCTCTTCCAATTTTTTGTTTGTCTTTTCTTCTATTTCTTTAAGGCTATTTTTCATATCTTCTTTGAGAGCTTCAATGATCATCAAAAAGGAATTTTTGGTGTTCCTTCATTTTGTTTCCTCTTCATTGCTCAGTTCAGGTCTTGTATTTGTAAGATCGCAACTCTCTTCTGGAGTTACCATGTTGTTCTTTGTATTATTATGTAATTTTTTGCACTGACGTTTGCCCATGGCTTCAGTGGTTCAAGATTAAATGGCTCCTGGTCATTTGTGGCACTCGGGTTTGTGTGCCTCCTGTCACTTGTCTGGCAGGGGTCTGAGTCTGTCCTTCAGGGACCCCTGTAGTTATCTGTTTGCTCAGTTGGTGGTAGAGGTGGGTAACTGTGCAAATTCCCTCAGCAGAAGCTGTGGGTATGGTGACAGGCAGATTTTATCTGTGCCTGCTACAGAGTATGCTGGGACTCTGCAGACAGCACCTGGTCCTGCACAACATATTTTTTTTTTCCTTTTTGTTTTTACTATTTGGAGAGTTTTCTGGATTTTTATCCAGCATCTAACCTCTCTCAAACTTTTTAGTAGTTCATAAACCTTTACTAGTTGTTCATTCTTCACATCTTGATGATTTTATGAATAAATTTTTAATATATATTGTATTGTTTTCTTATGATATAGTTTAGTGTAAAATTTAAGGAACCATAATAACACTACAATTCTATGTGCAGCAATGTACACTGATATTAAGATATAGTTTAGACTAATCCCAGTGGATCAGAACTCCCCTATTGGATCAAGAGGTGAGTCACACTTCACCCAGCCTAGCCAGACATCTAGGTCTCCATGACCTAGGCTTCGGGATACAACCCTTGGAATACCATCCCAACCCATAGTTCCCCTAATCCCAGCAATCTAGAACTTTTCATTAACATGCCAGTTGGTAGGACACCCGTCTTGTTATTCTGTCCCAATTCCCAACCCATCTCATCATCTGATGACTACAGCAGCTAGTTGAGACCCACCATTTGCCAGCACCTATTGAATCAAGAGCAGCTCCCTGAAGTACACCATTAACCAGTCCCTCTAAAAGATATGCTAAATAAACAAAAGAAATAACAAAGATTCCCAGAAATAGACTACATAATGCTTTATTAACTTTGAATTTTCTCAATGCTAATGGGAAAGGAAAAACAAGTGATGAAAAATATTAAAGTATAGAAAAAAATGACTGAGCTAAGCCAGCTCATCTACTTCAAAGATGTGTTGACCTTAAAATGGGAGCCAGGATATGTGCTTTATTGGGTAAGGGGTCTTGCTTGTGTTTCCACAGATGAAGAAAAGCTATGGATACCATCAAAATTAATAAAGACTCAGTTTAACCAGAGAAACTTCAGGAAAATAAGAAATGATGATCCGTCCACCCATGTGACAACTTTTTAATTTATAAAAACAACTAAAATAGGGAACTATTTCATTGTTACTTATTTGTTGCTGAATAAAAATTATATTAAAATGTATAAGACTATATATGTATATATTTCAAACTTTTTGATATATTTATGTTCATTGTGGGTCATATTCCTTCAGAGTCCACACTCATTCTATTCTAGAAAAGGGCTTTATTTAGCTTTCTGTACATTGCGCTAGGTTTTAGTCTATTATCAGTTTTCTGTAGTAAACCATTACAATGCATAATAGCAAAGTTTGAAGTATTTAAAAGGAAGATGGGACATCACAACAATGATTTCACATGGACCACTACAAAACCCCTAGGCTAACAAAGACTAACCAAAGATTATATTTGAACTACAAACTGCTCAAAACAAATTTGAGATAACTGGATGAGATGAATCCTCTTCACAGACTATTCAAGACTTAAGCCATGTGCTTTCCCATTATGTGGAGACTAAACAACAAATGATACAGCTATTTATTTTTAGACTTAACAATTAACAAAACTTTTCTGTTCAGGATCCCCTAAAGAGGCCATCACTTCCAAACACCAAGATGTAAATTTAACAACAGGGTGCCCACATTTCCAAAAGTTGGGGTGGGTGGTTTTGGTCTTTCAGTGGGTTATGGATAATTGTCATTGTTTAGGTTAATTGATCATTAATTGTTATTGGTTATGGTTAGGAAGAAAGCTAAACAAGTAAGATTAGATTCGGGGATCTTTTATGAAAAAAGAGGAATACAGATACAATAAGACATAAAAGTAGATTATCAAATCTACTTTTTTTAAAGTAATTACTAATTTTAAATATTTTGCATCAAATTGCATTTTTTTCAAAATAATACAGAATATTTAATCTCAGGCAAAGAAACACAATCATGTAAAATTTTAAGGTATTCTTAAAAACCCCTTGGTCCTAATAAAGACTAAGGAAAATTTAAAGAGGATGGGTGAAAGAGGCTATCAGTCCATTTCCCTCTCCACCAACAGAAAGCTAATTTTATTACGTTGGTGATTTAAGAATATCTAAATGTCCCCATTGCTTCCGGTTCCACTCCCGGGACCGAGTGCTGTCTGAAGAATCCCAGTGCACTCTGGAGCAGGGGCAGGTAAACACTGCCCCTGACCACATCCACAGCAACTGCTGAGGAAATTTGCACGGCCCCCCGCCACGACCTCGAACTGAGCAAACCAACTACAGGGGTCTCTGAAGGGCAGATTCAGGCCCCGCCCAGAGGTGAGGAGAGGAAACCAGGCCTCAGCGCCTATATCCCAGCCTGGGAGGAAGAGTTGAGCTCCCATTGCTTCCAGTTCCGCTCCTGGGTCCGAGTG
>PVIH01030649.1:0-11901 GCA_004025045.1 Sigmodon hispidus | reverse complement strand
CTTTCATCGTTTCCATTGAATAGTCAGGCGTTATTCTGATGGGTCTGCCTTTATATGTGAGTTGGCCCTTTTCTTTTGCAGCTCTTAAAATTTTTTCTTTGTTCTGTATGTTTTGTGGCTTGATTATAATGTGGCACGCTGACTTTTTTTTGGGATCATATCTATTTGGTGTTCTGTAAGCTTCTTGTATCTTTATAGGTATTTCCTTATTCAGGTTAGGAAAGTTTTCTTCTATGATTTTATTGAAAACATTATCTGTGCCTTTGAGCTGGTGTTCTTCTCCCTCTTCTGTTCCGATTATTCTCAAATTAGGTTTTTTCATGGTGTCCCAGATTTCCTGAACATTTTGAGTTATGGCTTTTTTAGTTTTACTATTTTTTTTTGACTGATATATCTATTTGAGCTACTGAGTCTTCCACCACAGAGATTCTATCTTCCATCTCTTGAACTCTGTTTGTTATGCTTGTATCTGTGGTTCCAGCTTTTTTCTTCAGGTTTTCTATTTCCATCTTTGCCTCATTTTGTGCCTGTTTTATTGCTTCCATTTCAGCTTTTAGTTCCTGGCATGTTTCTTCCATAGATTTGTTCATCTCTTCCTATTTTTTGTTTGTATTTTCTTCTGTTTCTTTAAGGCTTTTTTTCATATCTTCTTTTAGAGCTTCGATGATCATCAAAAAGTAATTTTTGGTGTTGCTTGCTTCTGTTTCCTCTTCATTGCTCATTTCAGGTCTTGTATTTGTAAGATCGCCACTCTCTTCTGGAGTTACCATGTTGTCCTTTGTATTATTATGTAATTTTTTGCACTGACGTTTGCCTATGGCTTCAGTGGTTCACGATTAGATGGCTCCTGGTCAGTTGTGGCACTTGGTCTTGTGTGCCTCCTGTCACCTCTCTGGACAGGGTCTGAATCTGCCCTTCAGAGACCCCAGATGTTATCTGTTCTCTCAGTTCAAGGATGAGGTGGGTGGCTGTGCAAATTCCCTCAGTAGCAGCTGTGGGTATGGTGACAGGCAGACTTTATCTGCATCTGCTACAGACTTCACTGGGACTTACTCTGGAAACAACACCCAGCCCTGGAAGCTGAATGGGACCTGATAGGAGCTCAACTCTCCCTCCCAGGCTGGGATATAGGTGCTTGGGCCTGGTGACCCCTCCTCACCTCTGGGCGGGGTCTGAGTCTGTCCTTCAGGGACCCCTGTAGTTGTCTGTTCCCTCAGTTTGAGGTGGAGGTGGGTAGCCCTGCAAATTCCCTCATCAGGAGCTGTGGGTATGGTTACAGGCAGACTTTATTTGCCCCTGCTACAGAGTGTGCTGGGACGCTGCAGACAGCACCTGGTCCCGGCAAATGGATTTAATAGATATCTAGAGAAGCTTCCCCCCAAATGCAAAGGAATGTATATATTTCTCAGCTCCTCATGGACCTTTCTCCAAAATTGACCACATAATTGGTCATAAAGCAAATATCAACAGATACTAAAAAAATGAAAATAGTTCTTGTATCATATCGTACAAGCAGGGCCTAAAGTTAGGGTTCAACAACATCAAAAATTAAGAAAGCCTGCCAACTCAGGGAAACTAAAAATCACTCAGCTGACCCACCTCTGGCTCAAGGAAGAAATTAAGAAAAAAATCAAAGTCTTCCTAGAATTTACTGAAAAAGTATCCACAACGTACCCAAATTAGTGGGACACAATGAAAGCAGTCTTAAGGGAAAAATGCATGGACCTAGATGCCTGTATGAAAAACCTACAGAAATCCCACACCAGAACTAACAGATCAGCCGAAAGCCTTAGAA
The DNA here is from genome assembly GCA_004025045.1 of Sigmodon hispidus. Taxonomy (NCBI): domain Eukaryota; kingdom Metazoa; phylum Chordata; class Mammalia; order Rodentia; family Cricetidae; genus Sigmodon; species Sigmodon hispidus. Next base: position 10,106 of record PVIH01030649.1, on the reverse strand, counting down.
TAATTAGAAGCAAACTCACCTAGAAGGAATAAATAGCAAAAATAATCACTTAGAGCTGAAATCAACACAATTGAAACAAAAAGAACAATATAAAAAAATCAATGAATCTAAGAGTTGATTTTTTGAGAAAGTCAACAAGATAGATAAGCCCTTATACAAACTAATCAAGAAACACAGAGAAACAGTAAAAATCAACAAAAACAGAAATGAAAAGGGGCACATAATAGCAGACGCCCAGGAAATCCAGATGATTATCCTATCATACTTTGAAAATCTATATTCTTCAAAAATGGAAAACGCAGAAGAAATGGACAGCTTTCTGAACAGGTATCGTTTCCCAAAATTAAATGAAGAACAAATTAATTACTTAAAATGGCCTATAACTCTTAAGGAAATTGAAGCTGTCATTAAAAGCCTCCCCAAAAATAAAAGCCCAGGTCCAGATTGTTTCAGGTCTAGATGGGTTCAGTGCAGCATTCTACCATATAACAAAAGAAGAATTACTACCATTATACCTCAAAATATTTCACACAGTAGAAAGTGAAGGAATACTGCCACATTCCTTTTATGAGGCCACAATTACCCTAATACACAAGCCACTCAAAGACACAACAAAGAAAGAGAAGTATAGAACAATTTCCTTCTTGAATATTGATGCTAAAATTCTCAACAAAATTTGACAAACCGTATGCAACAATATATAAAAAATATCATCTACCACAACCAAGGAGGCTTCATCCCAGAAATGCACAGTTGGTTTAACATATGAAAAACCATAAACATTATCCACAATTTAAACAATCTAAAAGAACAAAACCACATGATAATATCTTTAGATGCTGAAAAAGCCTTTGACAAAATCCAATACTCCTTTATGATTAAAGCCCTGGAGAGATCAGGAGTACAGGGAGAATGCCTACAGTGAGCATCAAACATAATGGAGAAAAAATTAAAGCAATCTCATTAAAATCAGAAACTAGACCCATCACTTCAGGTCATTTTTTCTTCTCCACTACTCCCCATCCCCTCCCTGGGCAGGCAGCAGACAGTCCTATGGTCCCACTGACCCAATATTGCTTAGTTCAGTCTCCACTCCTGGCAGATTCAGTTTTCTCCCCCCTCCCTCAAGACTGAGTCAGATGTTCCTCTAGGGGGAGTGGGATCCAAGGAGTTAGTCCAGGGAGTTTCTGATCCCAAGCTGTTCAGTGGTTGTGGTTTGCACCTTGGGCATGCTTTGCATTTTTCTTGTTTGTTTGTTTGTTTGTTTGTTTGTTTGTTTAGAGTCCACTGATGAGTGAGTACATCCCCTGTTTATCTTTCTGGGTTTGTGATACCTCGCTCAGGAGAATATTCTCCAAATCCATCCATTTGCCTTCAAATTTTAGGATATCAATTTTTCTTACTGCTGAGTAGTATTCCATTGTGTAGATGTACCACAGTTTGTTAATCCATTCTTCAGTTGAGGGGCATCTAGATCATTTCCAAGTTCTTACTATTACAAATAATGCTGCTATGAACATAGTTGAGCTAATGCCTTTGGAGTATGACTGTGCGTCTTTAGGGTATATTCCCAATAATGGTACACGCAACACTGCATTCAAGAGTGGCTGAACCAGTTACTCCTCCTACTATCCCTGACCTTCTCAACCCCCTTTTTGCTTGTATCAATTCTGAGACAGATGGGAGAACTGGTCCTGAAGCCATAAGAGCTACCATGCCCGGCACCAGCTGCAACATTAGGGAGAGTAGGCCCTGCATTTTGAAAGGGCAGCACAATATAGTCAACCCCATTGGTGAAGGTGGATGTGAACCAGCCCTAATGTTGTCAGCATGAGTGAGGGGCATGCCTGTGTGTGATGGGAGAGCTTGACCTGAAGTCATAATAGTAGTGGGAAAGCTGTCCATTCCTTTTATTAACTGCAGCACTAGTGAAGAGCGGCCCCTATACTATACCTAGGCATTACAGTAAAGCTTGCCCTGAAGTTTAAGGGTGGCAGAACACATCCTGAAGACATTAAAAGCAGGAGAAATGGCCCAGCCCCTTTCTTATTTCTTCACTTGGAGAACTAGCCAGCGCAATGCAGGAGAAGTCACCCTGATGGTGAGAACAAGGCAGAGCTAGCAGGTTGAGCAACACTGCAGCTATACAAGTCTTTAAACAGGGTTATGTGGTGGCCCATCCCCACATCCACTCTGTGATCTGTTGGATCACATGAAGAGACAGATCTAGCAACCAAACACAGGCCACAGCAGGGTTACTAAGAGGATTTCCAGTGGGAGTCCAGCATTCATAGTGTAGCACCCCATCAGGAGAGAAGGAGGTCCTGGTTGAGTCTACAGTGCTCAGGCTAAGGCTACAGGGTTCCGACTACCTTCAAGAGCAGGTTGTTGTGGCTGTCAGTGTCATATTGAGTCTCCATTTTGTTTTGAATTTTTTTTTCTTTTTTGCCTAGACAGCTTTGCATGCATATATTGGTCCAGTTCAAGGTTTCTAGTTTCTGAAGCACCATAAATACTGGATTACTCTCCAGAGACTCATCTAGAATATCCTGATGTTGCCCATAGTCAGGGTGGTAATACATCACAGCATGGCATCCTGAGGCAGATTCTGTGAGAGCCCTGGCTGCCTCTCTGTAGCTTCACCCCATGGCTTCCCAGGCTTGAACTCTGTGTTGTAGCCTGAAGGCAACTATGTTGCCCCACACTCTCTATCTCCCAAGTAGCATGGGACTCAGCTGCAGAGGCTCCAGGCTGAATGCTCGCTGACAGACCTAGTACTAGCCCTACTCAGTTATGATATGTTTCAGTGGGAGCTCTTAGAGTCCACACCATATCTCCCTGTCATAAGTGCCAACCACCAGGCAGGACCTCTGTGCTTGTATCCTGCAGTTAACACTACAAACAGCACAGTCTGCTGCCCTAGAGGCTCCATATCTGGAGCCAATTTATGACTCTTGGACCAGTCATATTCAGCAATGATCTGTTTCTGCAAGAGCTCCAGAGAGCCTCAGATCTCACTGTTGTAGGTCCCAGAAAACTCACCGCTCATCATTAGGAATGAATTTTATGCTTAGAGCCTGCTGGCTGAGTTGGGGTTGTGAAAGATATAGATAGATTCATGATTCTCCATGTGTGATTCTGTTTTGCTATGTTTCCTTCAGTTTTCACAAGTCCACAGTTTATTGGTATCTTCCCAAATACTTGCCTGTTTTTCTTGGTTGTTCTTGAATTGGTGCAGGCCCTAGAGACTCCTTTTGCACTGCTAAATCACTCCTTGGATCCTCTATGTGTCTTTCAGGTACCTCGGGACTTCAGTCTGTGCTGGTTGATGACATTTTTTTCTTCCCAGTGTTCTTTATGTAAGTTTATTTTCAGTTGAATTAAATTAAATCATGGTTATTTTTATAGAAAAACTGATGGCATTAGAAGTAAAAAGGAATAGACCAGATTGTTAAGGAGAAAAGAAAATTTGCCATTATTCTAGCCTGTTGGCACTAAAAACATAAACCCCTACTGAGTAATAAGAAACATCTATCAGAAATGCTATAGCACAAAATGTGACAATAGTTCTTAAAAATATCCTTGAATTCTCTTTCTATTGAGTTTCCATCAATACCTAACCAGAGAAAACCAAATACTAGCTACCAACCTTAGTAAAGGATTAAAGGCACATATATTATAAGTTTATAGGATGAGATTGTTGATTCTAAAGACACCAGGGAACTGGATATAATTAGAATGTTATTCTTGTCTTAAATGCTCGTTAAAAGAAGTGTGAAATATCATTCACTTTGCATTTTTATGTCAAAAATCTTAATAATGCCTCCATAACGTTGAGATAAAAAAGAAAGAACAAGTTTATTTAGGAAGCTGACACATTGTGAGCGATTAATTGAAAACAGAAATACAATAGTGGTTTAAATATTTGATTCTCTTTGCAGTGGAATAAGTTTTTAATGGTTAATTTTAGTAAGAAAACGGTTATTCATCAACCTTCTCTTTCTCCACTCTAATTTAATAAATGAATTTCAATTTTTATTAAAACTTATTTTAACAAATTTATTTATATGTAATGACCTTAAAATTAACATTTCTTAGAAAGCAGATATTGTAATTTCTCATCCAAACTTCTTGTAGTATGGTCCTGGATATATTGAATGCCAGCATAGTCCACTGATTTGGGTGAAAGCTTATGAAAACATGATGATAACATGTAGTAGCAAGGCGTCTAAACTTCCAAGGATTCCTTTGTACTTGATTCTGAGTACACTATCAGATGAATATGATCAGAAACACATAATCTATTATCTTCTCTTCGCAGCATAACCCTATGAATCATATCTATTACTTGGAAAAGGCAATATGAAGTTTATTGAACTTCCTCTTTATATTAAAATAAGTTACCAGATGCATTACTGCAACCACGGAAGGTGTAAAGAATGTTTGACAGATTAGTAGTTGCGAGTTGCCAGAATAGTTCTTATAACATTTTAGTTTGCCTAACATAATGAGAATTTCAAAATGTAGCAAAGGCTTGTTATAAATCTGATTAGGTAGAAGTAAAATTGATGCTACAGGTCTATATGTGACCTTTCCAGTAGAACAAATCAATAAACTTCTAAACACTGCTATGTAGCTGCGTAGGTTGAAGGCTTTATTTCTATTGCTCAAAATTCTGACAATATCAGAATGATATGATTTCCTTGCTCAAGAAAAGGATATTATTTCACTTTTATTCTTCGATTTCTAATTGTGTAATAGGTTAATTCAAAAGGAACTTGAATTTCTGAGATCATACTTCAGACCAATGGCATTAGAGAACGTAGAGATAACTAATCCATGATAAGCATTTGAAGAAGACTGTATGTATTCAGAATCCAGAGATTAAGGGTATGGACCTGTAGAAGTTTTCCCAATTAAATATAAACACTTGGAAATTATTGTTATAGTTTGAATGTTAAATGTCTTCCAAATGCTCATATGATTAGAGGTTGATTACCAATTCCATAAGGTTATAGAAAAGTTGAAGGCATTTTAGGAAGTAAATTGAGTAAAGGAATTTAGGCTATATACAGTCTCAACTTAAAGGAAGTATCATAGCATCACCCCTTTCTCACTGTCTCTCCATTTTCTCCACTGTAATTTAATAAATGAATTTCAATTTGTCAAATTATGTGGTGTCAGCAGTTTTCTTTCACCACTCATTCTTGAATGTGGTGTGCTGCCCCAACACTGGTTTAAAAATAATGAAAGTAAGCAAAAATATACTAAACCCTGCAATCTGTATAATAAAATTAATCTGCCTGCATTTTCACTTAGTTATCTCAGGTATTTTGTAATGATAAAGGGAAACTTATTAACAAACTACATAGTGTTCAAAATTCAGGACTGGTGGTGAAACATTTTTTGAAGATTTTATAGGCAAAATATTCTGAACTACATTGTGATTGCTTTACTCTTTGCCAAACATGTGCCAGAAATAAAAGAGGACAATTGAACTAGGATGCAGTGTAAGCAGATCTTAGTTTTTTTGTTCCAGTGACTCTTAACAATTTCCTAAAATCTGTGAAGTATTAGAGAACTGAATGAATTATGTAGAAAGTCTTGATGGGATAATCATATGAAAGATTTCAAAATTTAAAGCATGTCTTAGATTTTTGTATGATCAAGGAACAATTCTACACCTAATGCTTAGCCATAACTTGTACAAAGAAATGCACTTGTCTTCAGAATTGTGACCATAGATAACTTGTAAATACTCCCGTAAATAGCTTTACACTCATGCACATGTAAGAAACACTAATTAAACTCAGTGGATTATTTTAAGAACAAACCACAACTGAATGGAGAGTGAGAGGTATCTGAGAAAAAGGAAAGTTGGCATATTAATGGACATCAGTATATTGCTGTTAATCAGATGGCTTCCCCTGGAGGTAGCAAGGAATAATGAAATTCTTCAAGGCTCATTGGAGAAACTCTATAGATGTTTAGGTTATTTGAATATGATAGGTCCAGAATAATAAATCTGCCATGTATAGCTTGGTTCTTTTAGACAAATTTCTCAATATCATAATCTCAATTTCTTCATCCCTGTTCTTAGTGGGAGTTAAATGAACTAGCTATATTTGCAATGCAAAAAATTAGAAATCTGGAGTACTAGTGAACTGTTGGTTTAATTTGCTGACCATAATGTGATTATTGTCTGACTCAAGGCTTTGCCATCAAAAAGGAATTCATTCTCTGGACAAGCACTAAGCATCACTTTTTAAACATTTTTTATTATGAACAAAGTCATATTTTTTATCCATGTATCCCTTTGTTCAAACTCCCTTCTCCCTCCAACCCCTCCTAGTCACTCTCTCTTCTCCCCATCACTTAAGATCCTCCCCTGCAAGGACAGGAGGTCTCAAGATCCCAAGGTGGCTTAGTTCAGAATCCACTCCAGGCTTATCCGCTTTCCTCACCCCAACATTAAGACTGGGTCAGGTGTTTCTCTGGAGGGAATGGGCTCCAAGATGCCAATCCAAGGTGTTTCATATACCAAGATGTTCTGTGGTTGTGGTTTGAAACTTGGACATGCTATGCTTTTTGCTTTTTTGTTTAGAGTCCACTAATGAGTGAGTGCATCCCTTGCTTATTTTTCTGGGTTAGTGATACCTTGCTCAAGAGGATGTTCTCCAAATCCATCCATTTGCCTTCAAATTTTAGGATATCAGTTTTTCTTACTGCTGAGTAGTACTCCATTGTGTAGATGTACCACAGTTTGTTAATCCATTCTTCAGTTGATGGGCTTCTAGGTTGTTTCCAGGTTCTTGCTATTACCAATAATGCTGCTATGAACATAGTTGAGCTATAACTCCTTGACACTGGCATTTCCAATGGTAAAAGAAAAATAAATTCATGGCTGCTTTATGCACTCATCTCAACAATAACTTTGGTACCCTGAGATAAAGGCATGGGCATTTGGTGAAGAAACCTTATTAAATGTTCTTGTTTGCTTTTTGTTGCTGTAATAAATGCTATGATGAAATCAACTTGGGGAGGATAAGTTTATTTCATCATACAGGGTATAGTCCATCATAGAGCAAAACCAATGCAGAAACTGGAGGAAGAGCTTGAAGTATAAATATATGAAGAACTGCTGCTTATGGACTGTTGCCTTCTTTCTTATATAGCCAGACCCATCTGTTTCAAAATGACACTGCTCACCATGAGATGGGAAATCTTATATCAATTATCAGTTAAGGAAATAACTCATAGGCATATCCAGAAGTCAATCTAATGAGGAAATCATTTAACTTAACTTCAATATATCCATTGTCATTAAGCTGACAAACAAAATTAGCTATCATATACCTGTCATGCTACTTTTTAAATGTCAGTGTACTATTAAACTAAACATGCTGCACTTACTCATAATATCTTATGGTACTCTATGCTGACATAACCTATGAGCTTTTTTTAAAATTTACAATATTCCTAACAAGCCTCTTTTTTATTGGCTCAATCTTATACCTGCTAAAATAATCACATGCATATGTTGTCTTGTAAAAAAATATATTTATACCTTGAAAATACTATGTTATTATAGAACCATGTGAGTAATCTTAAAATAAACTCTTAAAAAAGACTTTAAGAAAGTCATACTTGTGCATAGATTTTCTGGAAAATTTTCCAGGAGTAAAAGTACATGCATTGTCTGAAGTTTCTAACAGTAAGAGGTGTCATTTTACTACATTTATACAAAATTAGCATTTACCATTTATACAATATTTCTAACTTATGAATTAGTTGTTATGTTGTGCATTGGTCATGAAATATTTGGGCATTGGACTTGTGATGGAACATAAAACATTTTTTATAAAAAATAGAAAAAATATACTCTGGGTTATACTGAAAAGCACTGGTTGTAGTTAAAATTTTTTTTACATAATATTAAATAAAGAACTGACAAAATAAGATAGAAAAAACTTTTAAACTGAAGGATATTGCTATTGCACTGAATACAAGAAGTAGTTATCATTTTACATCTAGTTCATTTGTGACTGTTTTGAGTCCCAAGGGTACTGAGCAATATTTGGAGAGATTTTTGATTGCCACAATTATAGGAGAGGTATTGCTGATCTCTCTCTAGCTTGTACATTGCTGAACACCCTTCATTGAACAGGCAGTCCCTCACATATTATTATCTGAGCCAAATATCTATAGTGCTGAGGTGAGAAGCTCTTCCCTATCTTTCATTTTAAGTGTTTATTTTATTTTCTAAAAATAATGTGTTGTATATTTGTGTGTGTGTGTGGTGTGTGTGTGTGTGTGTGTGTGTGTGTGTGTGTGTGTGTAAATATGCATGGCAACACATAAGGCCAGAGTTTTCCTGGAACTGGAATTAAGTTACAGTCAGCCTGCTATGATTGAGGAAATTTGAACTCCAATTCTCTTCAAGAGAAATGAGCATTTCCATAATCAGTGAAACAGACCATTTTCAGTTGTAAAGGACACTTGCAAATGATGATGTTCTTGCTTAATAGGAGCAGAGAAAAATAAAAGTTATGATGATGTGTTAGTATAAAAAGTAAACTATAAATTCTTATATCATCATTTTGTGTGCTCAGTGTTTGCAATAATTTCTTATATTTTTTTAAGAATCACACAATTCATTGTAGGTATAGGCCTTCCAGTACACAAGCTAGAAAAAAGCCCCAACAGTTGGAGCTTATTTTGCTTGGGCTTTTGTTTTGTTTTGTTTTTGTCCCTTTGCAAAGTAGGATAGTTTCACAGCAGGGACAGGGCTCTGTAAATTGAACAACTGTGACCAGATTTAGAATATATAGCTTCTAGGGACATGAAACAAAACAAAACAAAACAAAATAGCTGCAGAATCACTTCTTGTCACACAGAACTTTAGTAAAAACTGCTTTCTCTTTCCAGAAGCAGCAGCATCCATTGCTTTGGTTTGTAAGCTCAGTTTTATAATGTTCACATAATAAAGTAATCTAACAGTAATGACAATGGTCAACACTAGACTAGGGAAGCACGTATTTCTCTTGAGTGATAGGATAAGTTACTGTTTCTCTGATATATCAACTATTTATGTGAGGCATAATATTTCAGTACAATTCAATTTATTTTTTTTCTAAAAGTATTGAGGTCAAAACATGATGATTTGAATGTAGCATGTTATCTGACATATTCAATTATCCCTTTCTTACATTCATTCACTGGTTTTGTCTATGTGAGAACCTATAAGAGGTCAAATAATAAGAGCACAGACTCTGGATAAATTACTTTTTGTGAAAACTCTAATGAGGTGTGCATTGTAACATATGTAAAGAATAGAAAAATGTGGTACTTAAGCTATGTTTATTGTGCTTTCTATGATTTATTTTATTCCTGTTATTTAAAAGAAATGCTAACTTAAATATTTGACATTTTGTTATTGATAACCAAATTAATGTTTGAATAAAACATTTTACTTCAATATTGAAAGTATATTAAGGCTAGTTTAGGAAATTATATTTGAGAAAGGTTTATTTTTCTTATTTAAATTTTTTGATTTTTGATTTATTTTTGAATAAAGTGTCATTTTTTATTCATGTATACCCTTGTTCAAACTCCCTTCCCTCTGTTGCCCCTTCCAGTCACTCTCTCTTCTCCCCATCTTCTTATCTCCTCCCCAGCATGGGCAGGAGGTCCCAAGGTCCCAAGGTGGCTTAGTTCAGCTTCCACTCTAGGCATGTCCAATTTACTCCTCATAATATCAAGACTGGGTTAGATGTTACTCTGTTTTTGCTACTGGAATAATTTCATTAACAATTTTCAACTATGAATGTCAATTTAAAAATTGAACTTTTCCCTTTTTAGATCTGAACCCCATTTTTTGATAGGGTTATTCAAGGTTTTGGGATCAAAATTCTTGAGCTCTTTATATATCTTAGAGATCAGTCCTCTATCACTTGTAGGGTTGGTGAAAATCTTTTCCCATTCTGTAGGCTGGCGTTTTGTCCTATTGACAGTGTCCTTGGCTTTGTAGAAGCTTCCCAGCTTCAGGAGATCCCACTTATTGATTGTTGGTCTTAGTGCCTGTGCCACTGGTGTTATATTTAGGA
>PVIH01030648.1:0-11901 GCA_004025045.1 Sigmodon hispidus | reverse complement strand
GACACCTCGGATCCCACTCCTTCTAGAGGAACTTGACTCAGTCTTGATGTTGGAGGCAGGAAACTGGACCTGCCAGGAGTGGAGGCTGAACTGAACAATATTGAGACCTTGGGACCTCCTGCCCATGCTGGGGAGGAGATGGGGAGATATGGAGAAGAGAGAGTGACCTGAGGGGGTGGAAGGGGAAAGGGACCTTGAATAAGGATATAAATGGATAGAAAATGTGACTTTATTCATAATCAAAAAGAAAAAAAAATAAACATTTTATAGTACTAGCCATAAAGGAAAAAAATAACATTCTCAATATTTACATTGAAATTAAAAAAGAATAGCCATCACAGCTACAGTTGTGGAAGCAAAATTTTTTTCTCCCCAAATTGCTGCTGGTTATGGTGTTTCATCACAGCAATAGTAAACTAAGACCAAAATGATACCAAAAATGTAGTATTGCTGTGACAGACTTGGTCATGTTATTTTGGGAAGGATTGTGGAACGACTTTGCATTTTTTCAATGAAAGCCATTGAATATTCAGAGCTTTGTGAGTTGTTCTGTGGGAACTTGGAAGATAAGAATGTTAAGAGTAATGTAGAAGACGGAGGCCTGGCTTATTGGCCTTCACAGGGAACTTGAGAGTTCCTTAAAGAGTCTATCAGGGCTGTAAACTATTTTCAGTTATGAATCTATGGTTAGTTTACAGAATCTGGTTAGCAAGGGCTGAAGAATTAGTTGTAATTCACAATATATTTACTAAGCAGCTGAAAAATTAATGGTGATTAAGAAAAGGTCAAAATCATTGATGTAAACTCTTCTGAAAAGTGACTCTCCAGAGTTGTCATAGACAAGCTGTGTTCAGAGGAAGTCATGGACATACCTTGTACTGGAAGCTAAACTTGTAAGGGTCACCCAGGTCTTTCTCACCTTGAAGGAATGAATGAATCATGAACAACAGCTGAGCTTTGACATTACAATAGGCCATTGTTGAAGATGCATCTGGAGTAACAGTGGAATAAAAGGGTCATGGAGATAAGTTGGGGCTTTGCACCATAAGGACAGCCCAGACAGGACTATTAGCAAAAGTGCAGCCCATTTAAAGCAGAATACCCAAGCATATTGGAGATGCCAGTGCCATGGGATGACCACCCAAAACAGCAGCAGCTATGGAGTGTAGCCAGTCTCAGTCTGTGTGTATTGCAGAGAGTGAAGAATGAGAAGTGACCTAGGCCATTTTGAGGAGCCGAAAAAGTTGTGAATGGATCTCAGACATTGGATATTGACTTATTTACACAAATGGAGTTGGGTTTTGCCTAATTCAGATTGTGATTGTGCACTGACTCTTCTCTTTTGAAGTAAGAATTTAATTTATTTTTGAGTTTACGGGCACCCAGAGTTGAGAGACTTTAAATGCTTTAAAAAGAGAATTTTGGAGTTTTACAGACTCTTTGGAACTTTAAAGATATTGGATGTTTTGTAATATAGAGATTTTAAACTGTTTGAATTTGTAAGGTTGTGGGATCTTTAACGTTTGAAAATGATTTATATTGTAATGTCTTTATTAATGTGTAATTTTGGAGATGCATAAGGGAGGAGAGGTTGTAGATTAACAATAATGTGTTTGTGTGTTGCAAGGAGTCAGTTGTGCTGGTAAGTTTTATGGCAACCTGGTACAAGCCAGAGTCATCCAAGAGAATGGAGTCTTAATTAAGAAAATGACTTCATAAGATCTGACTATACAGCATTTTCTTTAGAGCATTTCTTATACAGAATTTTCTTCCTAAGTCGGGGGAGGGAACAACTCAATGTGGGTAGTTCCATTCCTGGGCTGGTGGTCCTGTGTTCTATAAGAAAACAGGCCTAGAAAGCCATAAGGAAGAAGTCAGTAAGCAGCACCCCTCCAGGGTCTATGCAAAATGTTCTGCCTCCATATTCCTGCCCTGTTTGAGTTCCTTTCCTGACTTCCTTCTATGATGGACTATGATGCAGAAGCTTTAGCCAAATAAATCCTTTCTTTCTCAATTTACTTTTGGTCATAGTGTTTCATCATAGAATTTTTTTTTTTTTTTTGCTAGACCAGAATAATTCTTACTGTATTGTTTTGTTTTTCTTTTTTTTTTGAATTTAAAATTTCAAGTTTATGGAAAGTCTTTACAAACTGAAAACATAATTTTACACAGTGTGGGATATCTAAACACAAACATCACTCCTCTCACAAATATGTGTTTTCTAAGGCCTATATCATATTAGTATAAATTAGAGATAAATAAGATAAAAACTCTTAAATCCACATGATACTGATTATAGCATTGGTTTAATTGGTGTACATAATAAAACAACAATAATAATACAAAAACAATCTAGAGGTTGTGAAGCTCCATGTTACTGTTCTATATGGACTAAAATGATAAATTTTAGTTTAGTTGTTTTCTGTATAATATCAAGAAATTGTTTGACGAAAGTCTTGATTTTCTTGTTTCAGTGCCCTGAATGCTGAGATGACAAACATGTCCCACTATGACCATTATGAGTTTTAAACTTTATTTTTTTAACCTACTCAAGAAAATAATAAAAAATAGACACACAATAAGCACAAAATAATGAAATAATTACATTTATTGCAATAAGAATTGACTGGGAAGTCATCAATAAGTCAGATATCAAAATGCAATTTTTGTTTTACTATTTAAATCATTTTAAAGATCTTAGATTTTTAGATTTTTAAAAATATATGTATATGGGGTTTCTCTTGCATATATGTATTGTACTATATGCACACTTGATGGATGCAGTAGTTGAAGATGGTGTCAGAAATCCTCATCACTGGAATTGTATATAGTTTTGAACTATCAAGCATGTGCTAAGAACTTAATGCAGGTGCCTGGCAAAAGCAATAATTACTCTTAACTGAAGAGTCATCTCTCTAGCCCCTATGTTATTTCTTGTATGTAAATAAATTAATAATAGACATTCAGAAATTGAAAAAGAATTGGTGGAAACTGTGAAAGCTGTAAAACAAGGGTGAAAGAAAAGAGACTAAATCAGTTCACTGTATATTTAAATTAGAAATATCAGTGTGTCCAATTAATCTGTATAATTAACATCTCTTAAAATTACAATAACATGTATGATAGCTAAATAGAAAGGCTGTAATAATCTGAAAACATATTCTACTTTCAATGATTAATTAACATCCACAATTTTACGGAATCTCATGGTAGGTAGACTACAGTCTCAGAAACAATGAATTTCAATACTCATAGCAAACATTGTGAACTTCATATTCATACATTCATCTTTACTGCAGAGACTAAGTAGATAAGCTGATTCAATGCTACACTCATCATAGGCTTGTATTACAGCTTAGAAACCCAAAGTCTTAAATAAATCTGCTTGAATTTTGCCTTGAAAGGTAAACCCACCAATTCTATCATATGTCTAGACAAGAAATAAACTTTCACTTTTTTCTGTTGAGAGATTTTCATCTTCTAAGAATTTAAATATATTCTTGACAAAGAACTCTCAACCAAATGCTTGCTACTGTCTCTGTTTCTGACTTATATAGACATATACTGATGGAAAATTATCCCTGAACATTACCCATTTCTACATCATTTTGGTATTTGCCAAATTTTATCATGGTTTTTCCATGGAAGAAGCTTATAAGGTTCATTTATTTTAAAGGATTTTTATCTAGTCTCTTTGTTTTATAGATCATTTAAATAAGGTTACTGTCAAAGGGCTGAAAACATTAAAGCAAACAATCAACTCTTTTGACCTCAACTATCCTCCTCAATCTCCCCATCTCCAAAATTATAGAATCTAACCAGTTGAAAGAATATCATTAATCATAAACACTTAAATTAGAAAGTATCGATTTCTTTTCAGGTACTCTAACAAAAGAGCACACACTAGATCACCTAAATAACATGTTCTTACATATTTGCATTTAAATAAACATGGAGGTTTAAATAAAGAGAAAATAGCATATCAGAAATGATACATTTTAATATAATAATTAAAAAGTTACATTTTCATGCGGAAGCTATTTTCATTTTGTAACTTTTCTGTTGTTACATTTAGTCATCTATTTAGCATCATAACCAGTTTCTCCAGCTTCCTCTTCTACCATTCCATCTCCCACCTCACCCCAACCCAATCTACTCCTTCTGTGTTTCTGTCCTGAAAAAGAAAGGCTTCTCATAGGAGTTAACCAAGTATGAAACATCAAGTTGAGGTAGTTCTGTTGCTCAAATTCTAATTGGTCTTATATAAGAACCTGCAGCCAGAAATTGGGATAAATGTTGAAAAATCCAAGAAGCAGAGGAAGAAGGCACTGGAAAAACATCTAACCTCAAGTTGAAAAGGGAATATCCTGCCTCCATGAGTCCTCAGACTGAATGTTCTTAAGTCCTCAGCTAAAGATGGGAGGGAAAACTCCTGTCAGCCAAAGGATGAGAGAGAACTCCTGTCTCCTTCTGCCTTATATTCCTTTCTCTGTCCATCCCTATCACTTTCTGTCTCAACCTTCCTAGTGCTGTGATTAAAGATGTGTGATGCCAAGTGCTAGCATTAAAGGTATATGCCGCCATTGCTTGGCTCTGTTTCTCTTTTAGACTGAATTAATCTCCTGTGTTCAATGGTAGCCTTGAACTCAGATTCAGACAGATCTCTGTCTCTGCCTCCTGAGTGCTAGGATTAAAGGTGTGTTATACCACTGGCTGACCTTTATGACTAACTCTGTGTCTGGCTCTGCTCTCTAATCTTCAGACAACCTTTATTTGTTTAGAGCATACACAAAATATCACCATATAGAACTAAGCACTTCCCCTTCTATTAAGGCTGGGCAAAGCAACCTAGTAGGAGAAATAGATTCCTGGAAGCCATCTAAAGCCTTTGGAAAAGGCTCTGCTCCCACCACTAAGAGTTCTACAAGTAGTTCAAACTTCACAACTGTCAAATATATGTAGAAGGCCTAAGTCTCTGTCCCCTGCAGGCTCTCTAGGTGTTGGTCTAGAGTCTGTGAGCTCCTAAGAGTTCAGGTTTGTTTTTTCTGTGATTTTCCTTGTGATGACCTTGACACCCCTGACTAGTACAATACTTCCTTCCTCTCTTCATCAAGACTTCCTGAATTCTTCCCAGGACTTGGCTGTGGATTTCTGTATCTGTTTCTATCAGTCACTGGATGAAAACTCTTTGATGACAATTGGGCAAGTTACCAATATGATCACAGGAGATGGCCAGTTCAAGATACTATTGCTAGGAATATTATCTGGGGTCATCCTTGTAGATTTGTGTGAGTTTCCCTTACACCTGGTTTCTACTTGACCCCAAAATGTTTTCCTTACCAAGACATCTCTTTCATTATTCACCCCTCAATTTATCCCCACTTGCCCCCCATCCATTCAGAAGATCTCTTTTATTTCCCTTCCCTAGAAAATACACATTTTGCCCTTACCATTCAGGTGCTCCTTGTTTTCTCAATTCTCTGCGGCTGTGGATTATAGCATGGTTATATTTCTCTTTACAGGCCATATCTAGTTATGTGTGAGTACATGCTATATTTGTCTTTCTAGATCTCGGTTACCTCAGTCAGGATGTTTTTTTCTAGTTTCATCAATTTGCCTACAATTTTCCTGATGTCATTATTTTTAACAGGTGAGTAATATTCCATTTAGTAAATGTAGCCTTTGGATGAGGGGCATCTAGGTTGTTTTCAGCTTCTGGATTTTACAAATAACTGCTGTGAACATAGTTGATCCTTGTGGAATGATTGAGTATCCAAATCCATTTATAGAACACCTGCTCTTTCTCTTCCTGCTTTGTATATGTTTACATAGAAACTCAAGAGTGAAGACACTCTTTCCATAACAGAAAGCCAGGTGAATTTGTCTTTTAATCATTTTTAACTAGTAAGTAGCATTGCAGTTATTATATACAAAATGATATTTTGGAGTATGCATGTATAATTATAATTTATAAATAATGATGCAGTTTTTGTTAATTTTCTGTTTTTGTCATAAAACAAAAACCTTATAAAAGACAGAGTTTAATTAAAATTACAGTTTGTCTTAGTAAGGGTGTCTACATCTGTGATGAGACACCATGACCAAAAATCAAGTCAGGGAAGAAATGATTTATTTGCTTTACACATTATTCATTGAAGAATCAAGATAGGAAATCAAACTGGACAGGAACCTGGAGGTAGGAGCTGACAAAAAGGTCATGAAGGGGTTATGTTCACTGGCCTGCTCAGCTCAATTTCTTATATAACTCAAAACTCTCATCCAAGAGCTGGCCCAATCCACAATAGGCTAATTTCAATTGCTAATTGAAATTAAGAAAATTTCAATATATAGATAATATGGAAGCATTTTCTAAATTGAGGTTCCTTCCTTTTTGATAACTCTAACTTATGCTAAATTGACAAAAAACTATCCAGCATATAATTCTAGAGTCCATTGTGATGACACAGCATGCAGCATGCTGCAGGCATGTTGGCTAGAGAAGCAGCTGAGATCTCATGCCTCAAAACATCAAACAGGAAAAAATAGGGTTACATTGGTATTGGTTTGAGTTACAAAGATAGAATATATATGTCAAAAAGGAGAGATAAGAACTAGAAATTAGTAACATGTACAAAGGAAGGCCTTGATTCTTTTACTTTTACTATATTTAAAAATTTAAATTTGTGTATTAATCTGTATATACTGTGTAATTAGAGGGCAATTTATGGAAGTTAGTTTCTAATCTTCCATAATATATGTCTCAGGAAGCAAACCTAGGTCCCAGTGCTTAATAGCAAGCATCTTTACCTTCTGTGCTGACCCATTGACACACAGTCTTATTTTATTTTATTTGAAAATTGTGTGTAAGCTACTTTGATCTTATGCACCTCTTCTCTCTCAACTTTTCCCTTAAGTCTGCAAGACTACCAATTTTTGTACCCTGTTCCCTAAATCCTCAGCCAGTTCTACATATATGGAATTTTTTATAATAGGCTGATGCCCTGTGACAAAGAGTGTTTAGAGATGCTGTTGATAGGATTACCTTTCTTGAATCCCTCTGCAGCTCTACTCCCATGGATTCAGTAGTTGTTCATCAAACTGAGAATCTCTGGCATAATCTGTTGTGTGTTTTATTTACTTTTTTAAAATTCCATGAAACCCTATTAGGACTTCATAACTCAAATTCTGCACATCTTCCAAAACACCAGTACCACATATAGAATAGTATGTGCCTTCCACCACCACTAGGTCTACCAGAAATGGCTCCAATGATGACTGAATCAGAAGACTAATGGAAAGCAGTAATTCTGAGAAATTTCTGGTACAAGAGTTCATGAAGAATGCTCAGGGCTTGGTGAATATAGACAACTCTGTGTTGGAAAGCAATTGGTCTTCTAATGGAAATGACAGCCTCAGTGACTTCAAAGATGTCCTCAAAGCATTTTTCCAATCATTCTTATGATGACAACCTATATTAATCTTCTAAACAACTGATCTTTTTTCCACAGACTCTGACATTGGGGATTCCCTTCTCTCTCAACACATATCTCAGGCTATTTTTTCCAGATATTTTTGCTTTGTAATTTTGTTCTCCTCACTAATATCTGTCTAAAAGTAGCCAAAAAATGCCATTTAATGGTTTGGGTTCTTTATTGTTTAGAAATTTCTTTGATCAAGTAACTTAGCCCATCCATCTTAAATACTGTCTTCTATAAAGTTCTATAGCAAAATACAAAAATAAAGAAACAACCAAACAAAAAATACATGTTCAGCCAAATTATTTTTACTAGTGCAACACAGTTAATTTGTCTCGAATTTCTAGTAAGAATCTCATTTCTGCCAGAAACATCTACTATAATCTGATCTTCTGAACCCTCATGAGAATCACTCATTCCATTTACAACTCTATGCTCTTTCTAGCCTATGCCTCCATATTTGTCCTCTTATTCAATTCCAAAATTCTTTGCATATTGATGAGGTCATAATGTATATTAATATTCCTACTTTTCCTTAAGATTTTTCTGTATTTGTATTCAATTACACTTCTGAGACTAGATAACTTATAAATAAAATAGTTTTAGTTTGCTAATGATTTTAGAACCCAACAGTTCAAGCTGTATGACATTGGCTCTGGTAACAATTCCCTATGGCTGTGTCTATTTATGATGAATTGCAATACAGTTAGAGCATATATAAGGTATAGAGAATACATGGAGGAACCAGGAAGACAAAGCATGAGGAAGAGTCAATAATGTTTTCTCACTAGCACTCATTTGACATTATCACTATACTGGAATCAATATTCTAATATGGGAATGTTTGGAGATCAACAATGGCAATACATATCACAGTATGACTAAATGTTAAAAAATTGACATATGATTACCTGGGAGAATTTTACCATTTATTGTAGTGAGGACATTCCAACTGCAAGCTCAGCCTATTTCTAACCTGAAGTTACTTAATATTTTGGCATTGTGTTCTCATTGGTCTTTCAACATGGAACAAGATATTGATAAGGTATAATATAGTTGTATTAGTGGCTTTATAGAATCTAGCCTGGGATACATATAAACAACTCCCCTTTAGTAACAGTCTTATCTTGGGAATTAAGAATTACCTGAATGCATTCCAGAGTCAAGGAAATGTTTCCTTGAATATATAAAAGCCTCTTACAGTCATCACTAATTAACATCTAAACAACCATATTTTAAGCAGAAAAATTAATACCTTAATTACTTGGCCTTATTAGAAGGAAATCTTATATTTCACACAAAATCATGCTTTCAAAAATGGTACACTAATGCAGGGTAGATGCTTTAGTAGTGTATTTATTATGCAAGCAAAAGAGCCTGAGTTCATCCCCAACTATCTAGATTAAAAGACATGTATTGCAGCACATACCTGTAGCTCTAGGATTGGAATATAAGCAGAAATACATCCAGAGACCTTGCTTGCCATCCAACATTTCTAAATGATGAACTGTAAATTCAGTGAAACAGTCTGCAATCTCAAAGATTGTGAAATAACCAGTGAAACATAAGGTGGAGAAGCATTGGATAAGATATCTAATGTGAACCTCTGACTTTCACACACATTTGTGCCATGCACAGACATGTGCACATGCATTTAAAAATAGACTATATTTAAGACCCATTTTCTTCTATATAAAACTGGATATATCTTGAAGCCCTAGTTCATTTCTCCTTCTGAAAGGACCTATTACTATTTCCAACTCTTAAAATTTATATATGTTCCAGACTTTGTTTTCTGTCTTTGTATAAATTATAACATGACTTCATACATAATGGAGAGAAAATTACACCCCCCCACACACATACACAAGCACACAAGTCCTCGGGGATGAGGAAAGCAGATTTGCCTTGAGTGGATGCTGAATCGTGAGAACTTGACACCTCCTGCCCATGCTGGGGAGGAGAGAAAAAGGTGGGGAAAAGAGAAAGTGACTGGGGGGTGGGAGGGGTAAGGGAGTTTGAACAAGGTGATAAAAAGATCACAAATGAGACATACAAAGACAAACACAGGCTCAGAGTAAAGAGTTGGGAAAAGATTTGCCAATCAAATGGCCCTAAGAAACAAGTTGGGGTTGCCATCCTAATATCTAACAAAGCAGAGTTTATGGTCCCACTGACCCAATAATGCTTGGATCAGTCTCCACTCCTGGACAAATCCAGTTTTGTCCCCTCTCCCTCAAGAGTGAGTCAGGTTTTCCTATAGTTGGAGTGGGGTCAATGGCCACCATCAAAGTTAATGGAGAAAAACTCAAAGGAATCACACTGAAATCAAGAACCAAACAAGGATGTCCTCTCTCCCCTTATCTATTCAATATAGTTCTTGAAGTTTTAGCTAAAGCAATAAGGGAATGAAAAGAGATTAAGGGGATACAAATTGGAAAAGAAGAAGTGAAACTAACTCTATTGGCAGATGATATGATTGTATACATAAGTGTCCCACAAAATTTGAGCAGGGAACATGTACAGCTAATAAACACCTTAACCAATGAAGCAGGATACAAGATTAACTCAGAGAAATCTGTTATTCTTCTATACACTAATGATAAAAGTGCTGCAAAAGAAATAAGGGAAATTTCACCCTTTATAATAGCTGCAAATGGCTTCAAATACCTTGGAGCAAATATAACTAAAGAAGTAACAGATCTATTTGACACAAATTTTAAATCACTGACGAAAGAAATTGAAGAGGATATCAGTAAATGGAAAGACCTCCCATGTTCCTGGATAGGTAGGATCAACAAAGTAAAAATGGCAATTCTACCAAAAGCAATCTATAAATTCCATGAACTGCCCATCAAAATTCCAACATAATATTTTATGTAACTTCAAAGAATAATACTCAACTTCATTTGGAATAACAGGAAAGCCAGGATTGCCAAGACAATTTTGCTCAACAAAACAATCTCAGGAGGTATCACCATCCCTGACTTCAATTTACACTATATAGCTACAGTAATAAAAACAGCCTGGTACTGGCATAAAAATAGACTTTTTGATCAATGGAATCAAATTGAGAATAGGGCATTAACTCAAAAACCTATGAACACCTGATTTTTGACAAAGAGGCCCAAAATAGTCAATGGAAAAAAATAGTATCTTTAACAAATAGTGTTGGCATAGCTGGATGGTAGTATGTTGAAAAATGCAAATAGATTCAAGCCTATTGTCCTGCATAAAACTCAATCCAAGTGGATCAAAGACCTCAACATAAACTCAGCCACACTGAACTTGAAAGAAAAGAAAGGGGGAAATACCCTACAACAAATTAGCACAGGTGACCACTTCCTAAATATAACACCAGTGGCACAGTCACTAAGACTAACAATCCATAAGTGGGATCTCCCAAAACTGAGAAGCTTCTGTAAAGCCAAGGACACAGTGTATAGGATGAAAGAACAGCCTACAGAATGGGAAAAGATTTTCAGCAATCCTACAAGTGATAGAGAACTGATCTCTAAAATATATAGAGAAGTCATGAAACTAGAGCCCAATATCTTGAATAATCCAATCAAAAAATGGGGTTCAGAACTAAAAAGGGGATTCTCAGCAAAAGTATTATGAATGGCTGAAAGGTACATGAAAAAGTGCTCCAAATTTTTAGTCATCAGAGAAATGCAAATCTAAACAATTTTGAGATACCAGATTATACTTGTCAAATTGGCTAAGATAAAAGACACATCGGACAGCCTTTGTTGGAGAGGTTGCTGAGCAAGGAGAACACTCCTCCCTTTTGGGTGGCAGTGTAAGCTTGTTCAGCCACTCTGGAATGCAGTATGGCAGTTTCTCAGAAAACTGGGAATCAATATCCCCAAGTATCCAGGAATACTACTTCTGGGTGTATACCCTAAGGAGGCACATTCACACTCCAAAGGCATTAGCTCAGCTATGTCCATGGCAGTATTATTCATAGTAGCAAGAACCCAGAAACAAACTAGATGCCCCTCAACTGAAGAATGAATTAGTAAACTGTGTTACATCTTCACAATGGAATACTACTGAGCAGTAAGAAAAACTGATATCATAAATTTGCAGGCAAGTGGAATGATTTGGAGAATATCCTCCTGAGTGAAGTATCACAAACCCAGGAAGATAAGCAGGGGATGTACTCACTCATTAGTGGACTCTAAACAAAAAAGCAAAAAGCAAAGCATGTCCAAGATACAAACCACAAACACTGAAAAGCTTGGGATCTGAAACATCTTGGACTGACACCTCGGATCCCACTCCTTCTAGAGGAACTTGACTCAGTCTTGATGTTGGAGGCAGGAAACTGGACCTGCCAGGAGTGGAGGCTGAACTGAACAATATTGAGACCTTGGGACCTCCTGCCCATGCTGGGGAGGAGATGGGGAGATATGGAGAAGAG
>PVIH01030647.1:0-11902 GCA_004025045.1 Sigmodon hispidus | reverse complement strand
GGACCAGGAAACAGCCGTGGGAAGGGGGGGCAGGGGCAGAGAAATGGAAGAAGAGGAGTTGAGCAAAAGGGATGGCATGCATGCGGGGAAAGACACTCCAGGTGCAGGGGGCAGAATGAACCGGAGAGAGACACAGACATAAAGAAGGGCTCCCCAAGACATGGAGTATGAGAGGGATGGTCATTGGCAGGGGGGCACCTCGGGAGGCCAAGGAGGGACTGGCGGAGCTGTGGGGGATGTGGGAGAGAGGACAGGAGTAGCCAAGGGGTGAGGTGGGGTTTCTGGCTAGATGGTTTGGGAGAGGTGTGTGGATGTGTTCGAGAAGGAAGACCTTGGTGGGTGAGGCGTCTGTGGGGACACTTCTGGGTCTGCAGGGTGGATGAGGTGGTGTGGGGGGATCTCTGCAGGCAGGGAGGCTAAACGCTGTCTTATGTGAGGGTGTCTGCAGTGAGGATGTCTGAGGAGCAGTGCTAAGAAGGGGGTGAAGTTTCTACAAAACGGGTTTCTCAGGGAGTGGGGACTTGGGGGGGGGGGCGATGCCAGAGGAAGCCGAGTTCAGTCGGAGAAGCGGTATCCAAGTGAGGGTGCCAATCTGAGGGAGTTCGGGGTGTCTGAGGGAGAGTCTAGTCTGAGGGGAAGGGTACTGAGGAGGAATACCAATCTGAGTGGACAGGTGTGTGTGTGTGGGGGGAGATTTGTCTGCAAGGAGAGAGTATTTGAGAGGGGAGGCTGGCTGGTCTTAGAAGAAATGGCTGGAGAATCTTCTTTGAGCAGCAGGTTTGAAGCCGGGGGTCCATGGGTTCTGTTGATCTGTCTGCAGGCTTGGTTGGTTCTACTTTGGGATGCTCCACTGCTCTGAGAAGGACTGGGTGGGGGTGGGTGCAGCCCCTAGAAGGGGTGCCTGAACAGAGAAAGTGTAATCTAAGGGGGAGAAGATAGATGGAGAGCTTTTTGGTGAGTGGCAGCTTTGAGGCAGGGGTCTGTAGGCTCAGAGGACACACCAGGGGTGTGTCGGGGGTGGTGTCTAGTTGGGAAGAAAGGCAAGGGCTGGGCCTACTCCTCCCAGCCTCGTTAGCAGGTACCCAGCTCTACCATTTCTGAGCAGGCCACTGCTGCAGTGTGAGCCACAGAGGGAGCTGCCGGGGGTCAGCCAGGTGGGGGCGAGTTTGTGTTTCCAAGCCATAAATCTGAAGTAGCTGGAAAAAGCCACACGCAGAGGGAGATAGGAAGACCCAAAGATCCAGGGACCAACCCTCTACTCCCCGAGAGAGAGGTCAGGCGGGAGGCAGGACAGCAGGAAACCCCGTGTTGGGTATCAGGGTGGGTGGAGGGTGAAGAGAGGACCAGACAGAGGCACGCAAGGAGGAAGGATGGACAGAGGATCTAGTTAGGGACACCGGGACTGCTGCCTACCGGAAGGGATAGTGGAGGGACTGAGGGCAACGGGGTGGGCTGACATCAGGTTGCGAGCCCGGGGGAGGGGGAAGCCCCGCAGCACCCCACTGGCTGACCCGCTTCTTCTCTCCGCTGTCCGGCTTCTGCAGGGCTCGCTCCGCCATGGACTGTAGCTGCGTCTCAGACCTTCTCTTCGCTCCGCCTGCCCTGCCGGCTCTCTGGACCCCTGGTAACTGTCCTGTCCATCCCCACAGCCCTTCCCCTTCCCAGGCTACACCCCTCTTCCTCACCGGTCTCATGCGCCTGTGAACCTGTCTGTCTGGGTCTCCCTCCCATCAGCTCCCTGAATACAAATCCTTCCATGAGAAACTTGACCAGAAACTTCATGGCCCTCTCTCCTGCTTGCTGGGACACAAGGGTTGAGGATTTTTTTTTGGACGATGGGGAGGTGTCGAAGACCGAGGGGGCTGAGATCGAGGATTTTTCTGCCACGTATACCTAGCCTGCACCTACCCAGGACCTGCTGCGCTGAGGGCAGAGCCTAGAACTCTAAGCTAGGCACGAGGGGAGGGGCGCAGTGTAAAGACAGGATGCTCTGGCCAGGAGAAGAGGACCGGCTTGGGCATACAGGGGTCACTAATAGGAGTGAGTCTTTGAGACTGGCCTTTTGGCTGGCTGGCTGCCTGGAGTTGCATTGTAGTGTTTGCATGCATCACACTTCAGTGTTCTGAAGGGGCCAGAGCGGGCAAGTTTCTGTGGGAGAATGTCATTGTGTGAACCTGTGCCTGCCTCACAGACTGAACCACGGAGCAACTCTGGACTCTACATTCCAGGGTCATGCATGTATGCATTCAGCGTCTGCCTTGGTGAGGAAAGAAGGCTGTGCCCGTCTCTGGTAGTCTGTGGCGTTCTCAGCAGGTGTCTGTGGTATATTTTGCAGTGTGTGGGCACATGGCCCTGGGCCTGTATATCGGGATCTGGGCTTGGTGTTTGGACTTGTCTCCGTGGGCTTCTCAATGCTAGGTTCTGGGGGTTGTCTGTGCCCGCCTGCCTGCTGTAGCAGGGTCCTCTCTTCATCTGATCCATCCCTTCTGGTCTTTTGGTTGAGCAAGCATGTTTGTGATGCAGTGGAGGTATGCTATGAGTACATCTATCTAGACTGCTCACGGCATCCGAGGTGAGAATGGCCCAGATTAAAATTCCTCTTCCATTTGGGGAGTGGTGAGAACCGCCTATTCTTCCGAAGGTAGGGCATTCATCTGCTCACTTACATTCTAGAGGATATCCTGGGTGGGACTCTGCTCCTCCTTGCCTCCTAGCTCTGGTCCAGAGAGGGCAAGGAACATCTTCCTGATTGCACAACTGGATACAGGGACTCAGGTCATCATCTTTCTCATACCCGACTCTATGATGGCTTCCTTTTTCTCTTACACACTTCTCAGCTTGCTAGAGACCAGTTTAACCATGTGTTCATGCCTGGGTCGTGCCAATCTCTGGGCAGGTAGGAGGAGACGGAGGATGGTGTAGGAGTTGGTGTGGACACCAGGACTTAGGTTCTTCTAGATTCGGAAGAGCAGGCAGGGGTGGACAAGCTCTGTTCCTGGCTTCTAGGTGCATATGGATAGTGGAACCAGATACTCTCCCTGGGTTAAGTAACAGCCAAGTGGGCCATGGGAGTGTTGACATACATGTGCCTGAGTGTGGTCATGGGAAGATGTACAGTTGTCACTTTCCCTGCAAGTGCCCACCTGTCTCTCTGGGGACTTCTGTGTCCTTGCTTCATTTAAAGTGTTAGCTGGGCTGTTAGGTTCCTGTGTCTCTTTGTCACACACCTGTCAGTGGGTCCCAGCAGAGCCTTTTAGCAAATAACTGTTCATGTTGCAATGAGTGTGCAATGCTAGCTTTTGGGGTTCATATATCTTAGGCAGCCTGGATCTGGTGTTTGCTTCAGTGGCCCCAAGCAGGAGTGTGGCACTTGGGTGTGTCCCATGGGATAACACTGCAAGTGGCTGTGTGATGTGCTGTTTGCCATGGGCACCTATAGGTCTGTGCCTGCATGTTCACGCACAACCTCGGATTGGAAAGCTTAAAGACGGAAGCATGGGCGTGAGAGGGGACATATTAAAAGGAGATACACAGATGCACACAAGCTAAGTGTGTACGTTGCCAGGGTGATGCCAGGGGGGCTTAGGGAAGGGGGTAATTGCAAGGGCTATCAGAACACAGGAATCATCAGAGGCCTCCTGACGGGGGCAGGGTTAAGGGTGATATGCAGAGAGTGTACCCTTTTCAGCCATCCCCCAAGACAGCCATGGACACAGGAAACGTCCCTTTCAATTGCATCCTCCCTTCCTTGGCAGAACCTGGGCAGCTGCACTGAGGCATACTGGGAGCACAAACCTAGGGGCTCTTTCCAGCTGTTTAGGTAACAGAGACTCAAGCAGGACTGGTCTGAGTGACACACAGGCCCCTAAAGATGCTCCTTAGTGATTGAACATCTCAGACTGAGGGCTCCAGTGGGACCCAGAACCCCATCTCAGCATCCTAACCCTGTGACCTCCGTCTTGTGTCTCCAGGGTTTGCCTTCCCAGACTGGGCATACAAGCCGGAGTCCTCCCCTGGTTCAAGGCAGATCCAACTGTGGCACTTTATCCTGGAGCTGTTACAGAAGGAGGAGTATCAGGGTGTCATTGCTTGGCAAGGGGACTACGGGGAATTTGTCATCAAGGACCCTGATGAGGTGGCACGACTGTGGGGCATCCGCAAGTGCAAACCCCACATGAATTATGACAAGCTGAGCCGGGCCCTGCGGTGAGGAGGGGCTGTGGGCCAGGTTCCCATAATGCTCTCTTCTCCCCTTGCTATCCCTTCTGATCCTCCCAAAAGGAGGAGGGGGCTCCCTTTGTGTCCTAGGACTGAATTCCATTGGATCCCAGTACCTGTGAGTGGAAGTTGGGTGGGGGGTAGCCCAGCTGCTACCTCACCCCTCCCTTGCCCCTCCCCAGTACCCCATCCTCTCTCCCACAGTTACTACTACAACAAGCGCATTCTCCACAAGACCAAAGGCAAGAGGTTCACCTACAAATTCAACTTCAGCAAAGTTGTACTTGTCAACTATCCACTTCTGGATGTGGCTGCTGCCGCCACCGGCTCCCCATTCTTGTTGACCCCTGGTCCCTTTGGGGGGGCTCCCGGGCCAGATGCTCCACCCCTGACCCCTGAGGTGAGTTTGGATACTGGCATCGTAGGGCTGGAAGTGGGGTGTCTAGCAGCCCCTATATCACCATCCTCTCCACAAAGGGGGCTAAACAGTACTGCCTCCTTCCTTCTCCAGACTCTGCAGAACCTGTTCTCTACCCCACGCCTAGGAGAGCCAGGGGGTCGGACACCCCTATTCGCCCCAGACACGGATAAACTACGTTTGGACAGCCCCTTCCCATTCCTGGGTTCTGGTAAGGGCCTGGGGGTTGGGGGATCTGCTCATGTAGAGGGAGAGGCCTGCAAGGGATGAGACAGAGGGATACCCAGGCTGGGGTGTGTTGTGTCTGTGGCATCTCTGTGTGGGTACATCCGTTTCAAAGCCAGGGCACGGGGTGAGAATGTAGCTCAGTGTTGCAGAGCCTCAGGCTATTGAAGCAGCTGGGTAAGGTGCCCACACCCTGATCCCAGCACAAGGGGCAGGCACCGGGCTGGAAGTTCAAGGTCAGACACCCAGCATTCAGGAGGCTGAGGCAGGTAGATTGCAAATTGGAAGCCAACCAGGCTTACGTAATTGGAACATCTCACAAAACCAATGAAGGCGAGGTTGCTGCTTGTGGGGGGCGGGGAGAGGGCAGGTGTGGAGGGTTTTGGGAGGAGGCAGGTTAAAGGAACAGGGAGATGCCGGGGAGAGGCGGGGTACACTGGGAAAGGGAGATAGAGTCTGTAGGAGGTATACCCGCCTGCAAGCAGGTCCCCAAGTGGGCCAGCCTGATTTGCTCCCTATGTCCCTCCCCAGCAGGTGCCACTGGCTACTCCAAGCCCCCTGGCCTGTTGGGTCCTTATGGCCGCGCCTTCCCCGAGTACCCCTGGAACTTTAACCCATACCTCACAGGCCCCTTCCCCAAGCTGCCTCCCTCTCTCTACCCACCTCATTTCTACCCTAACCCCTTGGGTTCCCTGGGCCACCTGCCCTCTGCCGGAGCAGGGGGAGGTCCCATGGCTGCGCCCTTGCTTGCTGCAGCAGGAGAGGGCCTGGGCACCGAGCGCCCCTCTGGGCTGGCAGTGGCCCCTCGTCTGGCACTGCCCGGGGCTGGGGGTCCCGAGGCCACACTGGGTGGGAAGGAGGACAGCGACTCTGAGCTGGAGATCACAGATGTCAGTGGCTGCAGCTCCGACAGTGAAGGCGAGGAGGGTCTACCTGTGTCCCCCAAGACCAAGTCAGGCAAAGCGGGGAGTGGCAGCTGAGCAGGCGTGGGGTGGATTCTGCTGGTAACCAGGGCAGTGTGCTATGCCCGTACTACCAGCCCAAGGCCCAGGGCCAGCCCTTGGAACCCTCCTGGCCATCTCCTCCAAACCCTGAGTGGAGGGGGACATGATGGCCTCCAGTCTCTCCCCAGGTTCCAATCTGAGGGGGATAACCACTTGGCCCCAATCTCAAAGTGCAATACGGCGCCCAGCCTCCCCCACCTCCTATGTGCTGTGACCCGTGTGTTTGTGTTGCGGTGTCCCCAATCCAATGCCAGCCCCTTCTCTTGAAATTCTCCCACATTGGTCCCCCTGGGGACAGGGAGCTCAGAGCAATAACCCCGCCCCAGCCCCCACCCAGGAGGGGGCTCCCTTCCCACTGGCTCCCCTTGAGATCCCATAGCCACTTCCAGAGTTTACTACAAAAATAAAACAACAAGAGTGTGAGATCTGGCTACCTGGCATTTTAGATGACCATGGGGCTCCAAACTAGGTGGGGGCACACTTCATACCCAGTGTGTATGTGTGTGTGTGTATGTGTGTGTGCGCGTGAGTGTTAAGATAAAGGCCACAAGATGGTAAAGGTACAGGCGCTTGTCACCAAGTCTGACGACCTGAGTTTGATCTCCCGGACCGAAATGGAAAAGGGGGAACGGATTCCCATAGGCTGTCCTCTGAAATGGTACGTGTGCCCCACCCACCACCTAGTAAATGAAAATGTAACACAGTGACTGAATGGATGGACAACCTGAAGGGGCCAAGGGTTATGGAGGCGACCTGGGTCAGACCCGGACATGGGGCCCATTGTCCTCACACACACAGAGCTCTCCTTAGATAATATATATTAAAAATAAACCTCCAATTCAGGGTATAAAAACAGCAAAGGCACTTGGGGTGGGGGAGAGAGGGGTAACCCCTCCATAGGCAATACTGAGACGGCCTGAAAATTGGGTATTACGGTGGTACTCTGGGGGTGAAGTCCTGAGTCCCCCAAGCAAAGGCAGGCGGGAGAAAGGCAGAGGCCAGTGTGGGAAGCAGGGACCCCGGCAGGTCCCCTATCAGCGTGGCCAGGCTCCCTCTCCTCAAGGCCTCTGGGGTGTGAGACGGTGTGGGGGTGGGGCAAGCTTGCATCCTCTCCCCCATTCCCGTCTTCATGAAAGGCCTGAGGGTTGTAAGAGAGACAAGGAGAGATGGAGGAAAGGGGCTGAGGAAGCGGACACAGGGACTGAGGCAGACAGACAGGGGACTGTGGGTTAGCCACCCCCCCCCCAACAACAGCATCCTGGTCCTAGCTCCTAACTCACCTGTCTGAACAGAGCGGTCAGGTGCAGCCATGCTGGGCCACAGAATTTCCCCGAGCTGACACAGGAGGGGTCTCAGGCGGCAAAATTCCTCCTCTAAGTTCTGGAGGGGATCATAGATGAGGGGGTGCCTTTCCTTTACAGCCTGCCCAAAGTTCCCTGCCCCCAGGCATACCTCCAGCTGCTTGACAGCCTCCTCTAGGCTGAGCAGGTTCTCCTGAATCTCATGAATCTGCGCTGGGCCTGGGGAACCACCACCAGGTACCCCATCCCCATCCTGGGGAGGCCCCAGTCCACCATCCTTCTCAGCGGGTAACAGGAGCCGTTTCAGGGACAGCACTAGCCAAGGCAAGGGGGACAGAGTCACGGAGGCAGAGGGCTTGGGATTCTGGATGTGTTGGGGACTGAAGACAGGGCCAACGGGAAGCCGAGGATGAGGGTAAGTATCATTCAGAAAGTTTGGGGTAAGACAGGGGACTGAGCCTGGAGAAGTAGAACCCAGCATCCTCGCTAAAGAAAGAGTAAGCTGGACCACCTAGGAGGGTGTGGGCAAGGCAGAGCTCCTTAATTCATGAACAGAGAAATCTGGAAGACTGGTTCAAATTGAGGCACCATCTGGCTAACTACTGGACCTGGAGGGTACAGAGCTGGCCTACCTTTCTGAAGGGCTGCGGCAGCAAGCTGGCCCTCTGAGCCTGGTCTGCAGAAAGGCCGGAGGTCATTGAGGATTCGATCCGTCTGGGCTGGGTAGGCGGAGAGAGGGGAACGCTGAGATCTTGTCTGGTCTCCGGTGACCTCCCTCAGCCAATGACCGTCAGCTGGAGGAATCTCTCGGCTCCCGGTACCATTCTCAGAGCTGCTGAGCAGGGGTTCTCGGGTGCTAAGGAGAAAAATGATGGGTGACCCCACACCCTGGTCCTCAGGGAGTGTCAGGGGTGGTGAGACAAATAGCTAAGAAAACTCAGGAACATCTCAGAGCAGATGCAGATGCCAGAGTCGCCAGGAGATGCAGAGGAAATGCTGCTCTGAGAAAAGGTACCGAGCCGCGTGGCTGGACAAGATGGGTTAGATTAAAAACAAACACTAAAAAAATTATATACCTAAGCCTTAAGTCAATCAAAATAAAAATAATATAAGCCCGTGTGTGATTATTTGAGGCTAAGCAGGGCCAAGAGTGAGACTAAACGTCTGGTCCAGGCCTAAAAAGTCTGGGCCAGAACCATTTACAGCATGAAGGAGGTAAAGTCAGAATACACACATTTATACATGCTTATGCACATGTGTGCAGAGACAGGGCTGGGATTCAAGTTCTGCAGACGCATGGGGAGACTGTCTTCTTACCTGCTTGGGCTGGGCCGGGGCTTGGGGCGGGAGGCAGGGGCAGGAACTTTCAGGGATCCAGCAGTCTCAGTGATGAGGGCACACCAGCTGAGGAGACAGGTCAAGACCAGAGGCATTCAGCACACCCAAACCTCCATCAGGACACACACCTTTCCACCATCCCTGGGGTCTCTCACTGCTTGCGTTCCGTTGATGTCTGTGCCACCAGCTCGTATATCTGGGCCTCCTCTTCCCAGGTAAATATGACGTAGAAAGCTTTGTGATCTGCATTGGGAGGGGCAAGACGGGGCTTAGAGCTAAGGCTCCCAGTACGTGTCCCTCTGGGATGCTGTCTATTACTCCCCTTGTACAATACAGCTCACACCAATCACAGCTAATACCAAAGACTTTCTCCACAGCCCCGATTACACCAGGCCATACCTAGGCTGCCCTGATCTGCAGAGACCCTCAGTTCTACCCACCATCAGTGGCCCTAGTACAACTTCTCAGCAATGCTCACAAACCCTGCACCTGGGGTTCTGCCCTATGTCCTAAGGACCTACAACTCCAGAGTTGTAAGAAATCTCTATGGGGCAGATCATGCTTCTCTGTAAATGCAGGCAGGTAGTTCCTCTATATCTATTTATTTAGAGGCAAGGGTTTTTCCCTGTAGCCCTGGCTGTCCTGGAACTCACTCTGTACACCAGGCTGGTCTCAACCTCAGAGATTCTCCTGCCTCTGCCTCCTGAGTGCTGGGATTAAATGTGTGCATCACCAGGCCTGGCCCTATTTTTAATTTCTTGCGACAGGGACACTCTTTTGTAGGCCAGGCGGACCTCAGACTTGAAGATCTTCTTGATTTGACCTTGAGTGCCAGGACCGTGGGGTGTACCTTCCTTAGTCCTGCCCATTTCTGCCTCTCTTAGACCTCTGTCAGTCTCTTCCCAGACTGGGGTCTATGGCTCTTAAGAGAGTTCCATTCCCTTCTTCATGGGGCAACTCTGCTCAAGTGACCTGCCCAGCTCACCAGTGGCCACCTCTCGGGTCATGGCAGAGGTGAGCCGGAGCACAGGCCGCAGCATGGTCTTGCCATCGGGTGTGGGTGTGAGTGTCCGGCTGTGTGACTTGAGCAGTAGCTTCTCATCCTGGCGCTGCAGCAGGAGAAGGAGGTCGTCCAGCAACAGCACGTGGACCTCTTTGGGTGAGACAGCAAGATCCGATCACACCTGACCTCTGTGACCTTGGGGGCCCCCCCTTTCCCCTGGCTAGAGAGAGCACTCACCTATAGCCTTGTCTTTGGTTACCCGCCATGTCAGTGGACCTTCATGGACCAACTTCTTCTTAGTGATGTCCAGATTCTGAGACAGGAAGCAAGATGGTGAGCTAAGAGGCAGGAGGAAGCACAGAGGGGGGGAAAGGCAGCAATCAGGACAGCCAAGAACCAGTGGGAGAAGCCAGGTCACCATGGACACACATCTGGGAAGGAGGTGGGGACAGATGCTCCCTGGGTGCACTCTGAGCTGTGCTCTATGTAAGAATCCCCTGACGGCAGGGCCCAGGTGAGCTGAAGAGAAGCATAGGTGACTGGACTCACCTTGAACTCGCTCAGCATAGGGTCACTGCTCTGCCGAAGGTGAGTCAAGTCCAGACGCCTCTGGTAATCCTTGAGCCGCTAGGGGCAGAGAGGGGAAGGGTTTACAGGGGGCTGACCCAAGGGAAGTGAGCAAATGGCGAAGCAAGGCCACTCTCTGATGGACAAGCTGAGGTCCAGCTCTGACCTCCAGAACGGAAGGTGCTATGGGCCAAATGACCCCAGGCACTGACCCCTGAGGGAAGCACTGGCCTCTGAGCAGTGTGAAGATATGTCCCCCGCCATGCCCGGGCTCACCAGCAGATCCTCCATGTCTCGGACGGCTTGGTTGACATGGTGCAGAATCTCACGACAGCACTCAGCTGCATGCTCCACCTTCTTCCGTTCCGTAGACTCCTCTGTGGGCAAGGCCATGTGTGAAGCCCCACTCTGGCATGACTCAGTGACCATGGTCAGAGGAAGGCCTGGGGGGTACCTGTGTTCTGGCCAATACTCTGCAGAAGCAGTGGGTACTTGGTCAGCCGCTGCATCTCAGTGGGGATCATGTCCTTTAACTGCAGGCGCCTGCATCGTGGGCGGCTCTCAGCTTCCTGGGGAGGGAATAGCACTGGGGTGGCCCAGGGCCATGCCTAAGGCCCCAGAGTGACCGGAGATGCGGAGGGAGGGGCACAGAGCCGGGGGCCGTGCCCTGCCTCACCTGCACAAAGGCGCAGAAGCGAGGCTCCTTACGCTGTTTGGCTTTGAGCTGTTCTAAGGCGAATGACTGGCGGCTGCAGAAGCGGGAGGAGATCTTCTGGAACCAAGAGCCCTCAGCACCGTCGAACTGCAGGGAGATTCAGACAAGAGAGGCTTGGTACAGTCTTGTACAGAGATGGAAGCCTGGGGCTTAGATGGCTGGGGGATGGACATGGGGAGAAGAAGCAGTGTCAGGGGCCAGGCAGGACCACCCTCACCCGGGCTAGTAGCACATCTCCAATCTCTTCAATGAGGTAGCCGCTCTCTTGTCTGCGCTTCATCAAGCGATCGAGGAACAGGGCTGTGGGGCACACACGAAGGAAGTGCTGTGTTGCAGCATGGTTGGAACTGCTGCTGGCTCGGGCTGCAGCTATGTGTCTGATCCTTGGGGCTGCTGTATGGTGAGCTCTCATATATACTTCATTGCTTACTAGGTGTGTGTGAACCTCTTGGGGTGCATGCTGTGGGGGTCTGGAAGGAAGGAACCGATGGGGTGATGTGCACGGGACGGGGCTGTGGCTAGCACTCACAATGCACCTCAATGAGCTCATCCAAGCTGGGGAAGATGTTCTGCAGTTCATCCAGAGGGAAGAAGCCCCCATCCGCCATGGGCTGGTAGAAGAGGTCATGGAGTACCCGGAGCATGCGCACATGTGCTGCCTCGGTGACCAGCAGCTCTGCGGACCCAGACAGAAAGCATCACTAGGAGCCCGTGAGCTCTAAGGGAAGAAGGTTCAAGGGCAGGCGGGGAGAACAGAGAGGCTGAGGAAGGATCCCTGTAAGATGGGGAGGTCAGAACATACTCTGGGTGGAATCATTACTGCCTTCTGTAGCCACTGAGGACTCACACACACACACCACTATCCACCTATTGTCTAATACAGGTAAGTAGTTTCAGATCCAGGGGACAACATCCACTCCTCCACAACCAGTCAGCCATTGGGTACCTCAGTGAGTTTCAGGGGCACACAAGTCTGCTCAGACTAAATACAATGTGTGATGATGATGAGAGTGTGTGTTGCTGGGTGTATATGGGGGGGCAGTATGTGAGTGTGGTGTGTGTTGTTGGGTGTATATGGGGGCAGTATGTAAGTGTGTGTGTGTGTGCATTGTT